>BOPN01001277.1:20000-25000 GCA_017312705.2 Penaeus japonicus
GTGGGGAGTGAAAAGAGGGGAGAGAGGGAAAGGAATGGGAGTGAGGGAGAGAGTAAAGGCAGGGGAAGAGGGGGTGAATGGAGGGGGATGAGTGGCAGAGTGAAGGGAGAGGGGTGAGGGAGGAAGCAGTGTTGAAGGCTAGGGTAGGGTGAGGGGCAGTGGAGGAAGGAGGGGGAGCTGACGACACGAATAGGGGGATGGAGAGGGGGTGCATAGAGAGAGGGGAGGGGAGGTGGAGGGGTAGGGGGGTTAGCGAGGAAACAGCCCAAGAGACAGTCCGGATAAACGGGACACAAGGTGCGCCGAACATGCCTTAGCGGACCACAGTCAGACCGGAAGTCAAGACGTTCTTGCGGGGTTTCTTACACGCTGAACATGCGCTCGCGTGCCAGCTCCATTCATTCACTCATTCACCTCGGAAATTATGAATGGGCGAGCGGGGTAAACAACAAGAGACTGATGAATGAAAATCTCCAAAGGGGGGGAGGGGGAGAGAGAGAGGGGAAACCGGGCCAGACGCAGTGACAAAATGCAACAATGAGATCCGACGGCCCGATTTAAGCTCCGAACTTGGCATTAATAAAGTTATCTCAGAGACCAACGCGAAGTAACAATGTAAAGTTCCTCTTGATGAAATTTACTCGCCAGATTTATTTGTGTTGCTTAAGTGGCATGTTGTATCAAAGATAAGCCAACTGGGACGCGGCTGGGGGGAGCGGGTGAGGGGGAGGGAGAGGATGACAGAGAGGGAGGGAGTGAGTGAGTGAGTGAGGGAGGGAGGGAGGGATAGAGGGAGGGAGAGGGAGGGAGGGAGTGAGGGATGGGGTGAGAGGGAGAGATAGATAGATAGAGAGGGAGGGAGGGAGGAAGGGAGGGAGGAAGAGAGGGAAGGAAAGGAAAAGACAGGGGGAGGGAGAGAGGGATGGAGGGAGGAGGGAGGGAGGGAGGGAGGGAGGAGGGAGAGAGGGAGGGAGGGAAAGAGGGAGGGAAGGAGGAAAGGAGAGAGAGAGAGAGAGAGAGAGAGAGAGAGAGAGAGAGAGAGAGAGAGAGAGAGAGAGAGAGAGAGAGAGAGAGAGAGAGAGAGAGAGAGAGAGAGAGAGAGAGTGGGAGGGTTGGAGGGATAGAGGGAGGGAGGGAGGGAGGGAGGGAGGGAGTGAAATTCAAAATGAGAGTGAGAGTGAAGAGTGAGAGAGAATAATAATAATAATAATAATAATAATAATAATAATGATAATAATAATAATAATAAGAGAGAGAGAGAGAGAGAGAGAGAGAGAGAGGAGCGAGGGATAGAGAGATGTTGGGAGGGATAGAGGGATAGAGGGAAGGAGGGAGGGAGGGAAGGAGATAGGGAGAGGATGAGAGGAAGAGAATGAGGGAAGGGAGGAGGAGAGAGAGAGAGAGAGAGAGAGAGAGAGAGAGAGAGAGAGAGAGAGAGAGAGTTCAAATTCAAAAACTTTATTCCATAAATTACAATGGTTATTTTTAATACATATATAATTTGTTGCAAAAATAAATAGTATACAATACATTTGTTTGATACGATGTCACAACTGACAATTTAGAAAATGGTCTTGTAATTTTGTTTTGAATTTATTGAGGTTAGTGATGTCCTTAACATTATGAGGTAGTAGGTTCCAGGTCAGGGGTCCACGTATTAACACTTGTTGTGTCCCTATTTATGTGTGTCATCTCTTGACATAGAGAGAATTTACTTGTCGTGTTCGAACACCTGATGTGTTCCCTACAGTTTGTAAAGGCAGAATCCATTGTGGATAATTCCCATGAATGATTTTATGAATAAAAACACATGTATCATATCTGCATTTGGCTTGAATTTTTAACCATTTTAGTTGAATGATATGTGGGGTGATGTGATCGAACTTACTAGAGAGAGAGAGGGAGAGAGAGAGAGAGAGAGAGAGAGAGAGAGAGAGAGAGAGAGAGAGAGAGAGAGAGAGAGAGAAAGAGAAAGAAGAAAGAGAGAGCTAGAAGAAAAGAAGAGCAATAACCAAAGAAGCAAGAGCTCTTTAGGACACAGAGCTGAGTACGAGTGTTGTGGTGATGACCTTCCGCGGGCGAGGGGCGCGGGCGGGGGCTGAAGGCTCGGGCGTGGGTCGTGGATGAGGGCGTGGGCGAGGGAATGAGTGCGTGGGCTGTGGCGAAGGCGTGGGTTGGTGGCTGTCAAAGTAGGTTTGAATTAGATACAGAATGCTGGCTGAAACCAATATCAAGCGGGCAGCATATTGGCTCGCCCTTAACCTCTGATATTTTCTCAGCGTGAACAGGACTCTTAATCATCTTGAACTCGAATATATATGCATATACATATACATATACATACATACATACATACATACATACATATATATATATATATATATATATATATATACATATACATATACATATATATATATATATATATATATATATATATATATATATATATATATATATATATATATATATATATATATATATATATATATATATATATATACACACTGTATATATATACACATATATACATACCATATGTGAAAATGAAAACAAGCACCGTAGTTACACCCACAGGTCTCCCACCATAAAAACCCAAGCGCTTTTTCTTCATATAAACAAGAGACCCGTTTTAACAAGGTGCCCCTCTCTCTCGCAGCATAAAGGCTGGCTCTCCCCGCAGCGCCCCGAGTATCATTTGCCCGACGATGATACGTCCGACCGTAACTCCCGTGCCAGGTGCCACCGCGAACGCCATCAGCTGCAAGGAATAAAAAGATTAAGATCTGGCACCGCAAGACGGGGGCGAAAGGGAGAACAATGTAGCCGTGATGTGACACGTTTATAGCCAGCAGTGATGTCATGATGCTCCGTATCTGTTACCGGTGCCGCGCCCGTACCCGCAGTGCCAAGCCAGAGGGCCAAAACTCCGTTGCAGTGTCAAGTTTAATTAGCATGGTTAAATGGCGAGTGATATCCCTGTATGTGAGGAAGCTCTAAATGGCACTGTGACTCCGGCATCTCATTCGTCAAAGCTGAGTTACAATGGAGTGCCAATTCTAATGCTAATATCACGCTGAGTGTCAGATCTATTACAGGAGCCGCTCGGAGAAGCCTGCCTGCCTGCCTGCCTGCTGCTGCTGCCGCCGCCCCGAGTGCCATTTCTAAGGCGGCGGACGGCACTCGCCTGTATAGCTCGTCCATTGCCAACACTGCCCAAGCGATACTGTTTTGCCAGCGACTCACCCGGGGAAGCGACGCTCTCTCTCTCCTCGAACTCTTCTTCCGCTTCGACACGATGCGCGAACGTTCAGGAAAGAGGCTGTGCTACAAACTGCAGTATTTTGAGTGGCTCAGTGTCGGTCATATGGCTTCTTCATCTCGGCTGGACGGGGCGCTTTGAAATCTGGCGAAGCGCAACGAAATTTATGGTCACAACGTTGGCGATTCTGACAATTGTTTAACCGCTTATTCCCTTTTATTTTCTTTCGAAGCTGATTAAATCGGCTCGAGTTGTTTGTCATGAAAAAAAAAAAAAAAATCTTTATTAGATATCATGTAACTATTCTGAATTGTACTATACACTCTGGGGCGAAAAACCTTGCGTTCGTGTTTTGGCACTTATTTTCCTCTGCCGAGAACATTTGATCAGATAAATACTCGGTATGCAAATTAAGTATATTATGATCATATTCTCGAGTTAAGACACGGTACTCGTAACATAGGAGTGACAGCTACTTCTATCTTTTATTTGTCTAAACTCTGAAAAAGCAAACCCGAAAATAAAGTATTTTCAACCAAAATACAACAGGAATATAAACTACACGTCATAAAGAAAAACTTAAATTATCATGCATGACTTCATGGCTGCTCAACACTGCATGGATGAAGATCGAATGCCATCTTAATAAAGTTAACTCCAACACGAACTCCAACAAAACATATGATCAGTAGCGCACCTGCTTTACCAACGTTTTATAAAAAAAAAAGCTCTAAAGCTCGTCATTATCACCCATTTAATTCATAAACCGTGACTGCCACCCCGGAGTTCCGTCGAGTGAGAAGTCGCGTCGTGTTCACCGGCCACCGTGCGCTTCCTTCAGCTTTGATGTTGACGAGGATTAGCCTTGTCATCTCCCACACGGCGCTCCATGTCGGGGTCATGAGTGAAAGGCAAGTTTCGGGATTCACGAACGAAACGTTTCTCGTAAAAAAAAAAAAAAAAAAAAATTCAAATGAAGATCTAGATGCGCAGCGGGTTTCTAATTGCTTTCGCGGAGTGGTAATGAGACATATTAAGTAGCGCCGGTGTGGCTATCAGCGGGCTGTGTCCTCTTTTCATGTGCTTCTCCTTTTGATCTTTCATCCCGAGGCTCTTCAAGTACAAACGTTCTCAGCGGTTCGGGTTACCATCTCACTGAATCTGGAAAGATAACCTAAATGATAAAAGCTCATTCTCCGAGATTATATTCCCCCTCGAGGCGATCCCTCAGAATTAAAAAGTCACATCAAAGAATCCCAACACGGTGACATAAGTGCGCTCTGTCTGCCCATTAACGAATGCTCATAACTTGTCAACAAACGAGTGACTGTAGCGAAGCGCACAGTACCTGCCGCGCCGCCATGGCATACCGCGCGGCCTCCCTCCTTCGCCCACTCTCACTCGCTCATTAATTTTTTTCTCTCTCCTCGCTGTGGACGGATCGGTGTCTCTCTCCTTTTTTCTCCCGGGGTTTCGAACGGCTCGCTTGGCGCCGTAAGATAGCCTTCTGTCTCACGTGACTGGATTTGTGCCTAATCATTGGTTATAAAATTCCCTCTTTATGAAGCCTCTCGATCATGTGAACGAGTCGTCACGTTGATTCCGTTCAATTATGCCGTCGCCATAATCACTGTCGAGACGATAATGGCAGGTGATCTCGCTTGATCGTCTCCGATTACTGTTCGCGCTTAATTGAATTATTATGGCGGCGTCAACCTCACTGTGTCTGGGTGGTCCG
>BOPN01001277.1:42500-45000 GCA_017312705.2 Penaeus japonicus
AGATAGATATCTACACACACACACACACACACACACACACACACACACACACACGCATACAAATGCACACACAGACACACATACACACAAACACAAACACAAACACACAAATGCAGACATTTCTTCTTATTTTTTTAGTTTTAAACCAAACTTTGTTCATGTCAAGTTAACAGGTTTATTTTTGCTACACAACTTTTCGACTATCGACTTTAAACGTTTGTTATGCTTGAAATTGCAAAATGCCACATCAGCTTTTTTTTTTTTATGTGCATTAGTTAGTAAAGATATCTTGTGTGTGAGGAAAGAAATCATTGTCGTATGCAATATCAATTAGATCATATTATTGCCAGATATGTATTCTAGTTGACCAGATATGTATCCCAGTTTACCAGGTATGCATTACTGTTGACCAGATATGTATCCCATAGGAAATGTTTATTGTTTTTTATCAACTCCCATGCTTTATAATTCCCCTAAAAGTACAAAAAAAAAGAAGAAGAAGAAGAAAAATAAATTAAACATTCATAATAAATGACATTAGAGACAAAAACACAAGAATATAAAAACACAAACACACAAAATCTAAACATCACTTGCATATCATAGTCTATTCAATTTCATGTTTTGCTAATTCAGCTTAAAAAAAAAATCCAAGTCTAGGATTAAACACAAAATTTAATATTTCACCTTGACAATGTGGCTCATAATTTTGTGTATTTCAGTTAACATTATTTCATATTTGAGTTTCGTGGCGACATGTGCGAAAAATTCGGGGAAGGGAGAGGTGGGGGGGGGGGGGGAGGAAGGGAGGATACTTAAGAGGAAGAGGGGGGGGGGGGTAGAGACTATGTATATAGCGATAGAACATTTTGTTGTTGATTTTTTCTCTGCTTAATTTTTTCCTTTTTTTATTTATTATCTATTAATTTTTTCCTGTCCTCCTCATTAACCTCCCACTCAAAACACCCACACTACTCATCCCCCATAATTAAAAAAAAGAAAAGAAAAAAAGAAAATAGTGACAGAGAAAATAAGATCTACTCCCAAGGCGATATAAACAAGCGAGTAAAGTCCTCGAAGAAGTTCATTCATCAAAATAACACGGGAGTTTAAGAATGAGCCAATTGGAACCGGGCGCCGAAGAGGCTGCTGAGGGGACGATATGGCGTGAGATCAAGAAAAGGAGGGAGAGCAAGAGCGAGAGAGAGAGAGAGAGAATGAGAGAGAGAGGGAGAGGGAGAGAGAGAGGGAGAGAGAGAGAGAGAGGGAGAGGGAGAGAGGGAGAGAGAGAGAGAGAGAGAGAGAGAGAGAGAGAGAGAGAGAGAGAGAGAGAGAGAGTGAGAGTGAGAGAGGGAGAGAGAGAGAAAGAAAGAGAGAGAGAGAGAGAGAGTGAGAGAGAGTGAGTGAGAGAGAGAGAGAGTGAGAGGGAGAGAGAGTGAGAGTGAGTGAGAGAGAGAGAGAGAGAGAGAGAGAGAGAGAGAGAGAGAGAGAGAGAGAGAGAGAGAGAGAGAGAGAGAGAGAGAGAGAGAGAGAGAGAGAGAGAGAGAGAGAGAGAGAGAGATGGGGGGGGGAGAGAGGAGATAAAGAGGGGAAGGGGAGGAGAAATAAAGAGGGGAGAGGGAAGAGGAAAGAGGAGGGAAAGGAAGAGGAGAGGAGTGAAAAAGAGACAGAAGAGGAAAGAGGAGGGAAAGGAAGAGGAGAGGAGTGAAAAAGAGACAGAAGAGGAAAGAGGAGGGAAAGGAAGAGGAGAGGAGTGAAAAAGAGACAGAAGAGGAAAGAGGAGGGAAAGGAAGAGGAGAGGAGTGAAAAAGAGACAGAAGAGGAAAGAGGAGGGAAAGGAAGAGGAGAGGAGTGAAAAAGAGACAGAAGAGGAAAGAGGAGGGAAAGGAAGAGGAGAGGAGTGAAAAAGAGACAGAAGAGGAAAGAGGAGGGAAAGGAAGAGGAGAGGAGTGAAAAAGAGACAGAAGAGGAAAGAGGAGGGAAAGGAAGAGGAGAGGAGTGAAAAAGAGACAGAAGAGGAAAGAGGAGGGAAAGGAAGAGGAGAGGAGTGAAAAAGAGACAGAAGAGGAAAGAGGAGGGAAAGGAAGAGGAGAGGAGTGAAAAAGAGACAGAAGAGGAAAGAGGAGGGAAAGGAAGAGGAGAGGAGTGAAAAAGAGACAGAAGAGGAAAGAGGAGGGAAAGGAAGAGGAGAGGAGTGAAAAAGAGACAGAAGAGGAAAGAGGAGGGAAAGGAAGAGGAGAGGAGTGAAAAAGAGACAGAAGAGGAAAGAGGAGGGAAAGGAAGAGGAGAGGAGTGAAAAAGAGACAGAAGAGGAAAGAGGAGGGAAAGGAAGAGGAGAGGAGTGAAAAAGAGACAGAAGAGGAAAGAGGAGGGAAAGGAAGAGGAGAGGAGTGAAAAAGAGACAGAAGAGGAAAGAGGAGGGAAAGGAAGAGGAGAGGAGTGAAAAAGAGACAGAAGAGGAAAGAGGAGGGAAAGGAAGAGGAGAGGAGTGAAAAAGAGA
>BOPN01001277.1:60000-67500 GCA_017312705.2 Penaeus japonicus
TAACAATAGTCGAAATATCATTAATATTAGTGATTCTGATGGTAATAATAACAGTAACAATAATGACAATGATAATGACAATAATGATCATAAAAAGACCAACAATAAAAACCAGCAATACTAATGATAATAATAATAGAAAATAACAATTAGACCAAGAATGGCACGAGGGGAAAGAACAAGTGGAAGGGAGATGAAGGGAAGGGGATGAGGGAAAGGGGCGAGAGGAGGGGGATGAGGGGAAGGGAAGGGGGGCGAGAGAGGAAGCAGAAAAAACCACATTCACAAGAGCCGGCAGCAGCCTCCGCTCGCCCTCCCCTCCTCTCCCCTCCCGTCCCTCCCTCCCTCCCCTCTCTCCCTCCCTCCCCTTCCCCCCCTCGGGATCAAACAATAGCTGACAGGAAGTAGTCCCGCGGGCCAACAAAAACACAATAAAAGCTCGCCACTCTCGGGCCGGAGCTGTCATCGCTCGAACAAATTGGGAGTCTTAAACGCTCCTAAACAATAAACATGTTTGAAACAATAGCAGACGGGCGCGCGGCGTATGTACACTGTACAGGTGCTGGGGAGAGGGGAGGGGAGGGGAGGGGAGAGGTGGGAAGGGAGGGGAAGGGGAGGGGAGAGGTGGGAAGGGAGAGGAGTGTGTGGGAAGAGAGAGTTGGGAAGGGAGGGGAGAGGTGGGAAGGGAGGGGAGTGTGAGAGGAGAGGCAGGGAGAGAGGGGGGGGAAGATGGCTGAGAAGGGGGAAGTCTGGGGGAAAGGGAGAGGGAAGTATGGGGAAGGGAGGGGGGAAGAGGGTGAGAAGAGGGAAGTCTGGGGGAAAGGGAGAGGGAAGTGTGGGAGGAGAGGGGGGTAAGGGGGAGAAGTGTGGGAGAGGGAGGGAAGTCTGGGGGAAAGGGAGGGGGGGGATTGTATTAGGGAAGATGGGGAAAAGGGGGGAAGAGAGGGAGGGATATGGGAGGAGAGGGGAAGTGCGGTGGAATGAGAGGATGGGGGAAGGAGCGAGAAGGAGACGGGGGAAGATGGGAGGAGAATGGAGCGAGGGGAGGAGACGGGGGAAAGGGGAAATGAGAAGAGGCAGAGAGAGAGGGGTAGAGGTAGAGAGAGAGAGAGAGAGAGAGAGAGAGAGAGAGAGAGAGAGAGAGAGAGAGAGAAAGAGAGAGAGAGAGAGAGAGAGAGAGAGAGAGAAAGAAAAGAGAGAGAGAGAAAGAAAGAAGACAGAACCTTCCGGGGGAAGACCGGACGTTCTTTTCGAGAGTAGAATTCAATCGTCTCTTTGAGAACATGACAAAAGGAGCGATGCACGTTCTGTCGGGGAGACAATATGACCAAGCTCAGGAGCGCCACGCATGCGTCTGCGGAAGTTACAAAAACGCGGGTAAGCAAAGGCGCAGCGTTTTTACGAAAGGGGCGATTTGGCTCAATGAACGGGTTCCATTTGTCAACACGGCTGTAATGAAGAGTATTGTCTTGAGGTGTGTAATGCTAACGTGGAGGAAGGCTGAAGAGGAGATGATGTTGACGAGGATATGAGGTGGTGGTGGAGGAGGAGGAGGTAGAGGGGAAGGAAGGAGGAGGAAAAGGTGGCGGAAGAGGTTTAGAAAGATGGGGAGAAGAAGAAGGAGATGGAGGAAAAGGTGGTTGGGAAATGTGCAGAAGAAGATAAAGATAGTGTAAATGAAGAAGTAGAGTGGAGAGTACTGAAGGAGGAGGAGAGGAGATGAGAAGAAAAGGTGGTGCGGAGGTTTAGAAGAGGAAGGAAGAAGGAGACAAGAAAAAGGAATTGGTGTAGTAAATTTGAAATAAAGGAGGAGGAAGAAAAAGTAATTGGAGAAGAAATTTAGATGAAGACAGAAGAAGGAAGAGGGAAAGGGGTGAAGGAAGATTAAGAGAAGGTAAAGAAAAAAACAAAGGAAAAGGTAGTAGAGGAAGTTTGGAAGAAAAGAAAGGAAGTGAATGAAAAAGCGTGAAAGAGGTAGAAAGAATATAAAGGGAGGAGAGGGATGTACTAGAAAAGTGAACGACACATAAATGTAAATGAAAGGAGACGAAATGAGCCACTGGATAATACAGATTATGGTAGGAAAATGGAACATAAGAGGAATGAAAAAAAGAAAAGAATAGACAATGAGGTAGAATTGAATAAATGATAACAAGAGAACAGAATGAGAAGAAGTGAGAGTGGTTTGAAGAATAAAGAGGTAGGTAACAGAAATAATGTGTGAGTCGAAAAAAAAATATATATATATAATTTTTTTTCTTTTGATGAATCATAGTATATACAAGGGGGGTGAGAGGAGATGATCGGAGAGAGAGAGAGAGAGAGAGAGAGAGAGAGAGAGAGAGAGAGAGAGAGAGAGAAAGAGAGAGAGAGAAAAAAAAGATAAAGAGAAAAAAAGAGAAAGAAACAAGATAACGAGAGAAGGGGGAAGATATAAATGAATAAAGAATAAATATAAAGAAAAAAACAACAAGAAACACGTAAAAGGAAGAGCGAAAACTTGAATAAAGGCAATAATCTCTCAAGACAAATAAACGACAAGGAACTGTCAAGAAAGGGAGAGAGAGAGACAATGGCCGAGCAAAAACAAACCCCCTCTCCCTCCCTTCCCCTTCTCCCCTCTCACCCCCCCCCTAAAGAAGAAAAAAAAAGAGGAGAAGACGAAATACGCGGAAGAGGAAGCCAGCAGGGCAAGAGGGAGCACAAGAGGAAGAAAATAGAACGACCCTCTTCCCTCTTACCTCTTCTTCTCTTCCCTGCCCTTCCTCTTTCCTTTTCCCCGTGCTCTTTTTTCTTTCTTTCTCTCTCGCTCCCTTCCTCTGGTTTTATCTCTCTTTCTCTCGTTCTCTCTTTCGTTCTCGTTCTCTTTCTTTCTCTTTCTCTCGTTCTCTCTCTCTCTCGTTCTCTTTCTTTCTCGTTCTCTTTCTTTCTCTTTCTCTCGTTCTCTTTCTCTCTCGTTCTCTTTCTTTCTCGTTCTCTCTCTCTCTCGTTCTCTTTCTTTCTCGTTCTCTCTCTCTCTCGTTCTCTTTCTTTCTCGTTCTCTCTCTCTCTCGTTCTCTTTCTTTCTCTCTCTCCCTCTTTCTCTCTCACTCTCCCTCTTTCTCTCTCTCTCTCTCTCTCTCTCTCTCTCTCTCTCTCTCTCTCTCTCTCTCTCTCTCTCCCTCTCTCTCTCTCTCTCTCTCCTTTTCACTAACTCCCTCTCCTCTCCTCCTCTCGTCATCTCCCTCTTCCTTCCCGTTTATCTAACCCCGTTCTCTTTTTCTCTCATTCCTCCTCCCATAATTCCTCCTTTTCTCTCCTCTACTTCTTTCCTCTTTGCGCACCGTTTTTTCACTCTCAACTCCGCTCCTGCCCTCTCCTCCTCTGAGTGAGGAGTGAGGAGTGACGAAGTGGGAGAGATGGAGCAAGGGGAATAGGGAGTTTGAAGTGAGGGGAGATAGCGTGGGTATTGACTGAGGTTGAAATGGGGAAATAGGGAGTTAGAAGTAGGGAGAGAAGGGTTGGGCGTGTGGGGTTGAAGTGACAGGGAGTGAGTGAGGAGTGAGGAGTGACGAAGTGGGAGAGATGGAGCAAGGGGAATAGGGAGTTTGAAGTGAGGGGAGATAGCGTGGGTATTGACTGAGGTTGAAATGGGGAAATAGGGAGTTAGAAGTAGGGAGAGAAGGGTTGGGCGTGTGGGGTTGAAGTGACAGGGAGTGAGTGAGGAGTGAGGAGTGACGAAGTGGGAGAGATGGAGCAAGGGGAATAGGGAGTTTGAAGTGAGGGGAGATAGCGTGGGTATTGACTGAGGTTGAAATGGGGAAATAGGGAGTTAGAAGTAGGGAGAGAAGGGTTGGGCGTGTGGGGTTGAAGTGACAGGGAGTGAGTGAGGAGTGAGGAGTGACGAAGTGGGAGAGATGGAGCAAGGGGAATAGGGAGTTTGAAGTGAGGGGAGATAGCGTGGGTATTGACTGAGGTTGAAATGGGGAAATAGGGAGTTAGAAGTAGGGAGAGAAGGGTTGGGCGTGTGGGGTTGAAGTGACAGGGAGTGAGTGAGGAGTGAGGAGTGACGAAGTGGGAGAGATGGAGCAAGGGGAATAGGGAGTTTGAAGTGAGGGGAGATAGCGTGGGTATTGACTGAGGTTGAAATGGGGAAATAGGGAGTTAGAAGTAGGGAGAGAAGGGTTGGGCGTGTGGGGTTGAAGTGACAGGGAGTGAGTGAGGAGTGAGGAGTGACGAAGTGGGAGAGATGGAGCAAGGGGAATAGGGAGTTTGAAGTGAGGGGAGATAGCGTGGGTATTGACTGAGGTTGAAATGGGGAAATAGGGAGTTAGAAGTAGGGAGAGAAGGGTTGGGCGTGTGGGGTTGAAGTGACAGGGAGTGAGTGAGGAGTGAGGAGTGACGAAGTGGGAGAGATGGAGCAAGGGGAATAGGGAGTTTGAAGTGAGGGGAGATAGCGTGGGTATTGACTGAGGTTGAAATGGGGAAATAGGGAGTTAGAAGTAGGGAGAGAAGGGTTGGGCGTGTGGGGTTGAAGTGACAGGGAGTGAGTGAGGAGTGAGGAGTGACGAAGTGGGAGAGATGGAGCAAGGGGAATAGGGAGTTTGAAGTGAGGGGAGATAGCGTGGGTATTGACTGAGGTTGAAATGGGGAAATAGGGAGTTAGAAGTAGGGAGAGAAGGGTTGGGCGTGTGGGGTTGAAGTGACAGGGAGTGAGTGAGGAGTGAGGAGTGACGAAGTGGGAGAGATGGAGCAAGGGGAATAGGGAGTTTGAAGTGAGGGGAGATAGCGTGGGTATTGACTGAGGTTGAAATGGGGAAATAGGGAGTTAGAAGTAGGGAGAGAAGGGTTGGGCGTGTGGGGTTGAAGTGACAGGGAGTGAGTGAGGAGTGAGGAGTGACGAAGTGGGAGAGATGGAGCAAGGGGAATAGGGAGTTTGAAGTGAGGGGAGATAGCGTGGGTATTGACTGAGGTTGAAATGGGGAAATAGGGAGTTAGAAGTAGGGAGAGAAGGGTTGGGCGTGTGGGGTTGAAGTGACAGGGAGTGAGTGAGGAGTGAGGAGTGACGAAGTGGGAGAGATGGAGCAAGGGGAATAGGGAGTTTGAAGTGAGGGGAGATAGCGTGGGTATTGACTGAGGTTGAAATGGGGAAATAGGGAGTTAGAAGTAGGGAGGGGAGGGTTGGGCGTGTGGGGTTGAAGTGACAGGGAGTGAGTGAGGAGTGAGGAGTGACGAAGTGGGAGAGATGGAGCAAGGGGAATAGGGAGTTTGAAGTGAGGGGAGATAGCGTGGGTATTGACTGAGGTTGAAATGGGGAAATAGGGAGTTAGAAGTAGGGAGAGAAGGGTTGGGAAAATGGGGGAGGAAGGTAGGAAGGAAGCTGCAGGGAGAGGAGGATTTGAATCCCAGATAGGTTGCAACATGTGATTCGAGGAACCCGCGATTCCAAAAGGTCTTTTCTCCCCGCCTGCATAAGCAATGAAGCCGCGAAACTGCTGCCGTCTGCCGGTGAACATCATGTAAATTACATTCGAATGCCCGCCCTCAGGCCAGCCATCCAGCAGTGGAAAGGGAGGAGGAGGAGGAGGAGGAGGAGGAGAAAGAAAGGAGAAGGAAGGAAAGAAGGAAGCAAGGAAGGAAGGAAGGACCAAAGGAAGCAAAGAAGGAAGAAAGGGAGGAAGGAGGGAAGGAAGGACGAAGGGAAGGAAGGAAGGAAGGGAGGAAGGAAGGAAGAGAGGAAGGAAGGATGCAAAGGAGAAAAGAAGGAAGGAAGGAAGGAAGAAAGAAAGCAAGGAAGGAAAGAAGGAAGCAAGCAAGGAAGGAAGGAAAGAAGGAAGCAAGGAAGGCAGGAAAGAAGTAAGGAAAGAAGCAAGGAAGGAAGGAGGGAAGGAAAGAAGGAAGCAAGGAAAGAAGGAAGCAAAGAAGGAAGAAAAAAGGGAAGGAGGGAAGGAAGGAAGGAGGGAAAGAGGGAAGGAGGGAAGGAAGGAAGGAAGCAAGAGCAAGGAAGGAGGAAAGGAAGGAAGGAAAGAAGGAAGGAAGGAAGGAAGAAAAGAAGGGAGGGAAGGGAGGAAGGAAGGAAGAAAGGAGGGAGGGAATGAATGAATGAATGAATGAATGAATGAATGAATGAAGGAAGGAAAGAAGGAATAAGGGAAAGAAAGAAGGAAGAAAGGAAAGAATTAATGAATGAAGGAAGGAGGAAAGGAAGGAAGGATGGGACGCGAAGAAATCGAAATGAAAGAGGGAAAAGGCAAGGGCTGAGAGAGGGGAAACTTAATATGAGAGTAAGAGGGGAAATAATGGCTATTAGAGAGGGAGTTCAAGTCAAGAGTGAGAGAAGGGGAAATAGGTGTGGTTGCGGTGTGGAAATAAGATGGGATAAAGATGGAGATGAAGACGCATGAAGAAACGTGAGGAATATGAGAAAAAAGATGAGGAAAGGTGAGAGAAAAATAAGGAGGAACGAGGGAAAATAATGAGAAGAGACTAAGCCCATATGAAGAAAAAAATCAAAAGAATAAAAAAGGCGAGAAAAATTAGGAAAAAAACAAGAGAGGGAGAAAAAAAAACGAGGGTAAAGGAATAAAAGTAGAAGCTGGAAAAGAAATTCGAGAGGGAATTAGAATAAAAAAGGATGAAATAAATCACAGGCATAAAACAAACAAACTTAATATGTATCTTTTGAAAGGGTTTCGATATTTTTCCATCAGTCAAATATCACTTTACTAAAAATTAAACCATCGTGAACAAGCGCATGCTGATCAGGTCCTTAATACTCTGCAATGCAAGCCGTAATAAAACCTGACATTTTATGACACTCAAGTATTAAAAAAAAAAAAAAAAAAAAAAACTTCCTATGTTCTTTCGGGGAACGTGTTCACTAAGTGTGAACGAGTACACATTCAGGTACATATTAATATTTCTGTTCAGCTGATCATTAACCATTCCGCGTGATGGTGACTTGCTGGTGCTATGGAAACAAAACACTGATATATTATTTCCAACGATATTTGCCATTAAATAAAAGTGAACATTAATGTCAAGTCCATCTGTAACCTCTCTCGGTGTTAATGCCACTTTTAATACAACGTGATTCTTGGAAAATCTATTCACGGGAATGAAATATTCACATTTAACTATAAGAGCCGTGACTTTTAGGACGGAATCACTTATCCTCCTCGGGGTAAGAGAATCTGAACCTATATTGATGCGATCATCGACAGGGTTTTATTGTTTGGTCCAAGAAGTTCTGGAATTTATTATTTTTTTCTTTTTTACTTTCCTATAGGAGTGTTTGTTTCCTATCGTCTGTATACACTCGATTTATCTATTGATTTTTATACTTGATGCTGGGGTTTTATTCATCGTTAATATAGTTCGATTTCATTAATTTATTCATTGATTAATTATTCATCGTTATGGCATATGTCTTGAAATCGACGCCTTTCTTCCCTTGACCCGTGACCTCATTCCTACCCCTCCCCTCTACACCCCCCCCCTCCCCCCAACCTAACCTCACGC
>BOPN01001277.1:72500-82500 GCA_017312705.2 Penaeus japonicus
AGTTATTATTTGGTGCGGGAAATTGCAACGAATTTTTCTCTTTTTGTAGGATAAAGAAAAAAAATTATCTTCTTACTTTCCATTAGATCCACACACACACACACACACACACACACACACACACACACAAACAAACACACACACAAACACACACACGCACACAGAAACACACATAAGTACGATCCCGTACAGCTTTCCACCACCATTACCACATGATAAAACTATCACATGTATACGATAGAGACTGACCATCTCCTTACCATTCACCCGAAAGCAAACACCTAAGCTCACACGCGTCTGTTTGTTCAACCAACACCTTTTTGCTCACTAAATCACCAAGAGTTTCACCTACTGGTTGAAGCTATCCATTCACCTGTTCGTTCATTCACATAACCGCTCATTCACCTTCTTAACTCTTCCTTCATTCATGTCCTGGCGTCCGCACACACACACACACACACACACACACACACGCACACACACACACGCCCTTACACACAGCAGTGTATTTATAAACGCCTCCACCTTGAGTACGTACACGTGCGGCTCCTCTGTGTATGTTTCATTGTGCGAACATAGCTCTATCTTCCTCCGCTCGCACATAGACATACTTACATACGCACACTCACTCATATACACTTACGACTCCAACATGTACGTTTAACCTTCATCCCTGAATGACAATGTAACGAGTGCAGCCGGCACCTTGACCACATAAACATTTCGCATCTTTTATAAGAAGAAGAAAAAGGAGGAGGAAAGGGGGGGAGGGGCGCATGAAGAGAGAGGTTGAGAGGGAGCGAGCGAGCGAAAGAGAGAGAGAGAGAGAGAGAGAGAGAGAGAGAGAGAGAGAGAGAGAGAGAGAGAGAGAGAGAGAGAGAGAGAGAGAGAGAGAGTTTCTCTCTCTTTCCTCTACACTCCTTATCTAACAAGTCTTAGAAGTAAGTAAGAATTTAAGGCACCTCCTTAGATCAGTTAAAAGACAGATTTTCCCCCTACCACGCTCTGCCATTTACATCCCCCCGTCGCCCCCTCCCCTACATCCCCTCCCCCACACCTCTCTCTCACATCCCCTCCCTCTAATCCCTTTCCCCACTTCCCCTCCCCCACACCTCTCCCCCACATCCCCTCCCCCACAACCCCTTCCCCCACACCCCCTCCCCCACATCCCCTCCCCCACACCCCCTCCCCCACATCCCCTCCCCCCACACCCCCTCCCCTACACCCCCTCCCCCACATCCCCTCCCCGACATCCCCTCTCCCCCACACCCCCTCCCCTACATCCCCTTCCCCCTCGGAGTCTCTCCCCAACAGCTTGCTATGGTGCCATCCGTGCATACACAAATAAAGCAAGCGTATATAAATACCAAGCAGGGACGCGCTCGATATATGTAGAGGTGGGCGCTTCCTTTCTCAAGTAGTGAAGACCCATTCTTGAAATTAATTTGGTAGTGGTGAAGGGAAGTGGGGACAGCTGCCAAGACCCTCGTGAATGGAAGAGGAGAGGAGAATGAGACAGAAAAGT
This sequence comes from Penaeus japonicus, assembly GCA_017312705.2. Classification (NCBI taxonomy): domain Eukaryota; kingdom Metazoa; phylum Arthropoda; class Malacostraca; order Decapoda; family Penaeidae; genus Penaeus; species Penaeus japonicus. The sequence continues at coordinate 74,026 of BOPN01001277.1, forward strand.
AGGGGAACGGGGTGGTGGGGGGCGGGGGGGGGGTGGAGGGGGAAGAGAGAGAGAGAGAGAGAGAGAGAGAGAGAGAGAGAGAGAGAGAGAGAGAGAGAGAGAGAGAGAGAGAGAGAGAGGAGTGGAGGAAGGAAAGAAAGATAAGGTAAGGCGAGGGTAAGGAAAGAATACGAAGGGAAAGAGAAGTCAGAGGATAGAATCAGATGAATTGGAATAAAACAAATACAAAACAAACAAATATAAGATGGATTGGACGAAACAAAAATAAACAAACACGAAAAAAATGAAGAGAGTAAGAAGGAGAGACATGAACACTTGAGGCCATGAAGATCACAGACAAGAAGAACAGGTGTTATAAGCGACCTTGATGACATCTTAACACTTGATTAGATAAATAACAACGAGTTTCAAAGATAGAAACACGGCGTAAAGTCCCTAGTTTAAGAGAACGAGGAAACACTTAATAATCAAAACAATTAAGAAACTAAACGCCCCCATTTCTCTTTCTCCTTCCTCCCATCAGAAAAAAAATGATTTCAAACTAAACAAACTAAAAAAAAACATGATTTTGTATCAAACTAACTAAAAAAAACATGATTTAATATTAAACAAACTAAAAAAAACAAAACATGATTTTATATGAAACAAACTAAAAAAAAAAGATAACCTTACGAAGATTGTGAAAACATAAGATGAAAGTGTATAATTCAGTTGATGAAATGACGTTTTGGACGCGTAAAAGGGCAGTAATTGTCAAACAAAACCGACTCTCCCACTTGCCCGCTTTCTTGTGCTCCCACGCGTACAGGTACTCACTCACGCACGTAAATAAACACTCAGGAGTATTTAGATCATGAGTAATATATATTCTGTACTCACACACACAAATGCTTACAAGTACACATGCACAGGATGACACACACATGCTCACAAGTACACGCGCACACGAACACATACATACTCACAAGTACATATGCACACTCACACTCACACACACACACAAACACACACACACACACACACACACACACCTATACTTAAATGTATATAAGTAAAGTGTACAGACAACCGTATAGAAACATACAATACGCTACAATTAAAACACAACAATAACAATGCATCAAAGATATATGCAATCCTCAGCACCGACCGGCATTTCCTCACAGCGGTACCACATACCACATACCACATGCTGCAACATAGTGACACACAGGAAGCATCCCGGCCACATAAGTTCACATAGATGCCACATGAGGTGATCACTTTTCAACTTCTCATAGTCCCACATATTCTCCATTTTCTTCCTCTATAATCCACCCGTTGATCCTGCAATGGTCTTGATCTTGCAATGTGGCAGGGGATTGGTGAAGGAACCCGAGACCCCAATAGACAAACCGGTGATAAGAAAAAGAAAGAGGCTTAGGACGACCAAGAGATAAGGGTGGAAGGAATGTGGTTGCGTTTGAAAAGTGGATTCTGAATATGGTGGAAGAGGCGAGGGAGTGGAGTGGAGGATGTGGAGTGGAGGCTGTGGATGAGGTGGTCTCTTGGTGATGGGCTGGTGAATGCTGTTGTGAGTGCGGTATTGAATGATGTTATGGAGACTGTGGTGAATTCTGTAGTAAATGCTATAGTGCATGCTGTAGTTAATATTGTGGTGAATGCTGTACTGAATTCTATAGGAGATACTATAGTGAAAACTATAAGGAAGGTTGTGATGAATGCTATGGTGAATGCTGCAGTGAATGGTGTAGTTGCAACCCTGCGAGGCGCTCCCAGCACAATGCGCCGCGTGCCATTGTGATACAATCTCCTGTACGGCAGAGTGACATATACAAAGGGGGCGAAAGAACACTCAGTTCCTAAGCGTGGCTCACGTTAATGAGTCAGCTGTTGGCAACACCCTGAATGCAGCCGGAAGATGAGGGTGAATTAAGGCAGAGAATAACAAAAGTAGACTGTAGGGGGTTGCTTCACACACACACGCACACACACACGCTGACACACACACACACACACACACGCGCACACACACACATGCTGACACACACACATGCTGACACACACACTCACACGCATACACGCTGACACACACACACACACACACACACACACGCGCGCGCGCGCTGACACACCTACACACTCACACGCGCGCGCACACACACACACACACACACACACACACACACACACACACATTCACTTGCACACATGTATATATAATGAATTATGTTTTACACACACACACACACACGAATGTAAACATAACGCGTTCTATTTCATCTTCTGATAGACGAAGAAGACCAAAATATAAAAACCGCTTAGAACATAAAAATAGAACCAGCATTACCTAGAGACAATTTGAAAACAAAACGAAAAATAGATAAACGGAATGTGTATAACCTGCACTATCAATTCCATTCTGCAAAAAAAAAATTATGATAATTATCCTAATCATACTTGCAATCAGAAATAGGTTCGTGTGTGGCAGCATAACACTGCATTATTTCAGATGGACTTGAAATTGATTTTGAATGCACAGTATATTGCAATGTCAGTAATCGTAATTACTGATACTTCTAATCAAGATTTATTGCGTCATTAGCAATGGTAATCACAACATGATGAGGACAGAAAAGAAAACGTGAGATAAATAGCGCATAGCAGATATATGGAGAATGGCATGAAACGATGATGATGATGAGAAGAAGATGAAGATGATTATTGATAATGTTAATAATAATAATGATAATTATAATCATGATAATGGTAATAATGATAATGATAATGATAATGATGATAATGGCAATGGTAATGAGGATAATAATGATAATAATAATAATAATAATAACAATAATGATGATAAAAATGATAATGGTAATGCTAGTAATGATGATGATCATGATAGTAATACTAGTAATATTGATAATGGTAAAATAATAATGACAATGATAATGATAGTAGCAATGATAATAATAATGATACAAATTATAATGATAATAATAATATTGATAATAACAATGACAATAATGATAATAATGATAATAACAATAAGTATAATGATAACAATGATAATAACAAAAGAAAAAAAAACAGAAAAATAAACAGAAGGAAGGAAATAATAACAAAAAAAAAATAAAAAAATAAAAAGATAAAACAGGAATAATATCAGATATTGATCAAGACAATCACTCCCCGCTGTCATCACGAATCAAGATACAGAATCTCAGCAACAAAAGCATCGTGTCGATTAAGTTGCACGACATCCATAAAGCAACATCAGCATCTCACTTCCCCCACAGCATCTTGGCTTCATCTCCGCCGGGTTCTGTCTAATTTCTCGCTTTACGGGCCCCCTCGGCCAAAGAATGGACTCATATATTTGCTTTTTTTTTCTTCTCCGCCCACATTTTGCTGCAGAAAACCCGAGTCGATTAGATCAACTGAGGGATGGAGAAAGAGAGAGAGATGTTGAGAGAGAGAGAGAGATGGAGAGAGATGGAGAGAGAGAAAGGGAGAGGGAGAGATGGAGAGAGAATGAGAGAGATGGAGAGAGAGTGAGAGAGAGATGGAGAGAGAAGGAGAGAGAGAGATGGAGAGAGTGAGTGAGAGAGAGAGAGATGGAGAGAGAGAGAGAGAGAGAGGGAGAGAGAGATGGAGAGAGAGAGAGAGAGAGAGAGAGAGAGAGAGAGAGAGAGAGAGAGAGAGAGAGAGAGAGAGAGAGAGAGAGAGAGAGAGAGAGAGAGAGAGAGAGAGAGAGAGAGAGAGAGAGAGAGAGAGAGAGAGAGAGAGAGAGAGGGAGAGAGAGAGAGAGAAGGAGAGAGAGAGAGAGAGAGAGAGAGAGAGAGAGAGAGAGAGAGAGAGAGAGAGAGAGAGAGAGAGAGAGAGAGAGAGAGAGAGAGAGAGAGAGAGAGAGAGAGAGAGAGAGAGAGAGAGAGAGAGAGAGAGAGAGAGAGAGAGAGAGAGAGAGAGAGAGAGAGAGAGAGAGAGAGAGAGAGAGAGAGAGAGAGAGAGAGAGAGAGAGAGAGAAGGAGAGAGATAGAGTTGCCAGTTTCATTATTTCGGATTATTTTCTAAAACGAGAGGCTGGTTAGGGAAGAGGGAGGGGGATAGGCGGGGTGGGGGCTGGGCAGGATGGATGAAGGGAGGTGAGGGGAAGAAGAAGGGGGCGGGGGTTGGGTAGGGGTATGGGTGGAGGGAGGTGAGGGGAATAGGAAGAGAGGAAAAGATGCGGTAAAGGGATGGGAGTAAGGGTAGGCAAGAATTTGGAGGAGGTGAGGGGAAGAGGAAGAGGGGAAGTATGAAGGGAAGGGGAGGAGAAGGGAGTGAAGTGAGAGTGTGGGGGAACAGGGAAGGGAAGGGGAGAGGGTGAGTTCTCAGGGGGTGGATGAGGAATAGGGGTGTTGTAGGTGAGAAAGGGGGGGGGCAGGGGGAGAGGTTTAGGGGAAGGGGTAGAGAAAATGTGGGAGCAGAGTGGGAATGTGAGGGGAAGGGGTACTGGGCGGGGATAGTAGTGGGGGCGGGGATGAGGGTGGGGGGAAGAAGCAAGAGCAGAGATAAGGATGAGGAAAAGAGGGGTCGGGAACAGGGGTGAGGGTGAAGGGAAGGAGTGAGGGCAAGGAGTGAGGAGAAGGAGTGAGGGGAAGAAGGTGGGGGGGACAGGGTGTGAAGGGGAGGGGTAGGGGTAGGGGGCAGGGGGTGAGAGTGAGGGGAAGAAGGTGGGGGGACAGGGTGTGAAGGGGAGGGGTAGGGGTAGGGGGCAGGGGGTGAGAGTGAGGGGAAGAAGGTGGGGGGACAGGGTGTGAAGGGGAGGGGTAGGGGTAGGGGGCAGGGGGTGAGAGTGAGGGGAAGAAGGTGGGGGACAGGGTGTGAAGGGAGGGGGTAGGGGTAGGGGTAGGGGTGAAGTGAGGGGAAGAAGGTGAGGGCCGGGGTGAGGGGAAGGATTAAGGGGGGGAGGGGGAGAGTAAGAGGAAGAGGTGGGGAACAAGGGTGCGCCCTCCCTCCCTCCCTCCTCTCCCTCCCTCATTTCCCACTAACTCTAATTTGAACACAGAAGTAAGTTGTGCTTGTCGTCTTTGCCATGAAGAACTGTTGTTTGTATATTTATCTATTTTTTTTGTCTTCCTTTCGCTTGTTTAAGTGTGTTTATCTTGACCGAGCTACACGACAATGCCCGAAAATACGCGCACGAGAATATTTCAACCGCCTTTTTTTCCATCTCGCGCATACACACACACATATTTCTTGCCGTCGGAAAAAGGGATGACTTCCCCGTCAGATCTTTCAACGGATAGACGCCACGAAACATCTTAACGAACGCTTTTAAGAGAAAGAAATAGAGACAGAGAGACAGAGAGAGACAGAGAGAGAGAGAGAGGGAGAGAGAGAGAGAGAGAGAGAGAGAGAGAGAGAGAGAGAGAGAGAGAGAGAGGGAGAAAGAGAGAGAAGAAGAAGAAGAGAACGGCACTCGGCTTAAAAAAGGGCCGCGTTCTTGTAACTCGCAGACGGGCGCAGACATAGAAACGCCCCGCCGTTCTTATAAGCCTCAGGCGGATATGTTCCCTATCCTTAACACGTTTGACTGTCAGATTGTCGGTTCGTATCAAAGCGGAGACTGATGATGATTCATTAGTATCTTATCTCTTCATCCATTTCATTAATTTCATTTTCGTGGCAATATCATGGTAACTGTGATGAGGATAATTGGGGAGATTAATATTGGTGATGCTGATAATCACGATGCCAATGATGGTGATTGTGATGATGAGGGTGGATGAGCTTGGACAGCATGAGCCTTTTCAGCATTGAGTAAATATAGATACTTCGTATTAATGCTTATTCAATACCTGTGCAGACCATGAGTATGAAGTCTGTAGTCAGTATTACAATACAGCTATAGTGCACATTTTAATGATTTTGATACGACTGTATGTTCCTTACTTTTTTTTTTGTAACATAACGTTTATAATTTTAAATAACACATACTACTTTTCGTGTACGTTTGAATACCATCATCATTTTGTGATGAAAAAGGGAGGAGGAGGAGAAACTTACCCGCTTGGTTCCGTGGCTCCGAAGTTTAACTTTTTCTTGTAAGTAAAACGACCAAATTCTCTTTGCTATTTAACACAAATTCGTATCATGCGCACTGCAAATGATTCACCTTAGCTACAATGTCCCTTCGCGTCAGCTGATGAGGTGTCATCCGGGAAACCAAAGGAAACACGTGGATGCTGCTGTCGTCTCCCGATTCCCTGTGAGAGGGAGAAGAGAGTTATTGGGAAGAACGAGTGAAGACCAAACTGCACCTCCCTCTTCTCCACAGCATACACACCTCCATGTTGGGAAGCTCCACCTCATGTTCAGCATTCTTCCTGCATCCCAAAAGCGAAGCTATGCAGGCAATCTTTCCCCAGATGTTCAATACCGAGGGTCTGTATTCCTCGGGCACTGCATCTGAAAAATCTGTCGGGATGGACGAGTTCATGGATTCGGATGGAGGACGGTGCCATCTGCGGGCTGGGTCAGAGTATATGCCATCTTTCTTCGAAATGTAGGACACTTTGTGGACACCTGGGGTGAGTTTCCACGATGGTCGTCAGAATTATTTAATCATCCTCAACGGACGCCATCGAAGACATCTGTTAAGATTCTCTTGAACTTCACTCTTGGAAACTTCTGGTGACGTGCTTGCACTGAGGCTAATGTTCAGTCACTCATCTTCAAGGGAAAGAAGGGGGCGGTTAGGGAGGAGCGCTTTACCGCCAGGTAACAACATCAGAGGAAAAATCTGATCGTTTTTAGTCAGGCATAAGTGCTCGGAGGATGAAGATGAAATGGCGCTCCTTTCTGCTTATAAGCTTTTTTTCATTTGGACTGTTTTACAAAACCTCATTAACGTTCCCCTCTTAGCTTATGCACTATGCACATGGTAAAAAAATACAATACAATTGAACCTTAATGTTTCCCTAATGGCATTACCTTTACTCAATGTCATATTATCATCCCATTTCAAGATATATAATACAATCGTTATATCTTTTATCCATGCAATATGTTAAAAAGTTTCTCTATAACATGCATATTATGATACTTCAACCATTACACATTTGCAGTAACTTCCTTCCAAAAACTTCAGAGATAAGAAGAAAAGGATATAACATCAAGTAACAGCATCGGTTTCGAAACTGTGATACATAAAATGTGGATACGCAATGTAATATTTGTAATGGCAGACTTTATCGTTCTGTATCATTAAAACTTTAAGCTGACCTCTGCAATGCAGGCCCTTCAATCCCACGGATATCTAGTAATAGGCAAGTCCTGACATATTGCCAGTGACGTAATCTTTGCAAGATATAACTTTTCTTTCTGATTTGGCACTATCTCCTAATCATACTCATTAGATATAAAACATAAGCGTATTACAGTCATGATATTTGTGATATCTTTCAATCATAATCTTCCAGATATGATAAGATCAGTAAACATTTGAGATGTGTAGATCTTATGAAAATGTGATGTAGGCATTTTTTTGCGGTAAATGGTAGCAATGGCGGTGGGATGAGGGCGTGGCCTAAGCTTTACATAGAGGACAACGCTAAGGTCGGGGCGTACGTAGTGTTATTATTGTTATCGTCATTATTGTTATTATTTGGGTATAGAGAGGAGGATAATGGGAGAAAGAGAGAGAGAGAGAGAGAGAGAGAGAGAGAGAGAGAGAGAGAGAGAGAGAGAGAGAGAGAGAGAGAGAGAGAGAGAGAGAGAGTAGGCTTATATCCTTCTCAAAATACCACTTTCTTTTGCATTCGTATCTTCTTTTATTTTCATTTTTATATACCCTTTTTTCTTATTCTTTTATTTGCATTTTTAGTATTATCATTATTATTTCTTTTTTAACTCGTGGCAGAAAAGAACCACGGAATTCGCTTAGGCGTGAAATTATATGTCAACAAAGATAGAAACTCATTTTAACGTGACTTTCACAAAGTTCGGCTAATTAATCCACGTCTGAGCTATATTTAGGCTAGCACTTCAATCAGATTTTTTTTTTTTTTTTTTTTTTTTTTTTTTTAGATACAGCGACGGCGAGGATAGAGAAAATGGATAAAAATTGGGTCACGTATGCAAATTACGTTGATGATTATAGATAGACAGCGAATCAGAAGGAATTCCGATTGTATCTTGTATCTATATTTATGATTGCGCTCCTTTATCATGCTATTCAGATACCTATTCCGGTGTGCGCAATTATTTCTAAATCTGTCTTAATCGGCCGATTTATCAAATTAATGGCCGAGTAACTTTGCTAACTTATTAATCTTAATGATAATCTTTCCAGTTTCGTTTTGGGCCATCTCTCTCTTCCGTTTCTTTTTTTCTCTCTCTCTTCCTCTCTTTCTTTCCTTCTCTTGCTCTATTACTTACTCTTGCTCTCTCTCTTACAATCTTTCTATCTTTCTCTCTCTTGCTCAT
>BOPN01001277.1:130000-147500 GCA_017312705.2 Penaeus japonicus
TACAGATCACGTTTCTGCCCTTCTATGACATGTACTTCTTGATAAGAACACTTAGACACACGAACTCTTCTGCATTCTCTCTCTTTGTCTCTGTCTCTCTCTCTCTCTCCCTCTCTCTCTCTCTCTCCTCTCTCTCTCTCTCTCTCTCTCTCTCTTCTCTCTCTCTCACTCTCACACACACACACACATGCATACAAGGACCTGTTACACGAGATCCCTCAGGATCAGCTTCTGCACTTTGGGACCCTCGTGATCCACGTACTGAAGGAAAGTATAAGGAATGCCCCCAATCACAGCCATACTCCTGCTCAGACCCGAAGAGTCTTTGACAATCAGCTCATTGGTCCTTCGATCCCACAGCGCGTCAGTCTCATTGATTTTACCTTGGATCACACTCGGGGTACTCCGGCCGCCCGCCTGGGAGGTGGGGGCGTTGGCGTAGTCGGGGTAGCGGACTTCGAAGGGCGTCCGCGGGCGTCTGGAGGGAAAGGGAGGGAGATTGGCGCCGTCGCTCCAGCCCACGACGGGCGTTTGCTGGTGAGCGTTGGGCGGGGTGTGAGTGATGGTGGGGAGAGGATGGAACTGCGAAGTCAAGTTCGACGTGAATTTCTTCATTCCGTGCGGAAAGCTCCTCGTCTTAGACCGTCTGCGGGAGAGGGAAGACGGAAAAAAACAAGATAGACAAAGGGAAGCAATAGACAATAAATGAGATATCTACATTTGCAATTAAACTAAGAAAAAGAAAGAAAGAAAAAAAAAAGTAGACACGTATCCCTACACCCCAACAACCCAAACAAGCCAACGACCACTTCCTAAACCCCCCACCCCCACCCCCCATAACAACCTCCCTCGCTCCCTCTTACCGACACATGAACTCGCACACGAAAGCCACGATGGCCGCCAACGTGCCCACGAGCCCGACGACGTAGGTGGTGAACAGGTCGGTGTTCTTGAGGGAGCGGTCGTCGGCGCCGTTGTCCTGCGTGCAGACGGGCGTGCTGGCGGTCGCGTTGTCGTGCAGGAAGTTGAGGATTCCGAAGTAGGACAGGCGGCGGAAACTTGGAGGAGGGGGAGAGAAGGATGAAGGACACACGCGGTGGATTGTGGGTCATTGTGAACATTATGGTAGTGATGCCATGATAACGATTTGATTTAATGAGAACATAACATAATAATAACATTATGATGGTGCGGTGTTAATAGAGAGAGAGAGAGAGAGAGAGAGAGAGAGAGAGAGAGAGAGAGAGAGAGAGAGAGAGAATGAAAATAGCGTAATAGCATAGGAACGTAAATTATAAAAAAATAAATGAAAGTGGTAGTTACAACAAAGATGATATTGTTAATGACAGCAATAATGGTGATGACAGCAGTGATAATCAAATAATAGGGATGATGATAATGATAAACAGTAGCAGCAACAATAAGAGACGCGAATAAATAAATTCATAAATAGCTCAATAAACAATCTGTCTCTTTCTCTCTCTCTCTCCTTCCCTCACTCCCTCCCTCCCTCTCCCCCCTCCCTCCCTCCCTTCCTCCCTCCCTCTCCCTCTCTCCCTCTCCTTCTTCCCTCTCCCTCTCCCGACGCTCGTAAAATGTAATGTTATGCCATAATATATCACCTTCGCCTGTGATATATTCTACCTACTGGAAATGAAAAATAAATGCGGAATGTAAAAAAGAAAAATGAGGTACGATTTTTTCCATTTACGACTCATTGCTGTATTTATTGGTATTGACGCCATTTGTATATTTTGAACAAGGATTGGAGAGGTTGCGGGGAGACTGCTAGGAGCATGTGGGTATGTGAGGCATGAGAGGGTATGTGGAAGAGAGGGAGAGGGAGATAGGTAGATCGAGGGAGTGGAGGATGAGATGAAGGATGAGGGAGGGAGAGGGAGATCGGTAGATAGAGGGAGGGGAGGATGAGATGAAGGAGGGGGAGGGAGAGAGAGAGAGAGAGAGAAGAAGAAGAGTATGAGAATGAGCATGAGCGAGAGATAAAAAGAAGGAGAAACAAAGAAATCGAGCGAAAGAGAGACCAACCGAATAACAGACCGAGCGAAAGAGAAGAAGACCCCGCCAACCCAGCCGCCCTCAAAAGACACTCACAAGCCATCGAAGAGTTCCTTATACTCGCTGTTCTTCCTGAAGGCGTAGCCATACCAGAAGATGAAGTCCTTATCCTTATCCAAGGGCGTCGCGTAGAAGTGGCACTGGTCCTCCTCGCCCTTCTTGCGCCGAGCCTTGAAGTCCTCTTGGATCAGGTACTCCAGGATGCGCATGTCGTCGATGTACACGTGGGCTTTGGGGCGAAGGGAAGGGAGGAAGGTTTTGATTTTATTGGATTTTGTTTGGTTGAAGTTGGTGGTGGAAGATGTTTTTATTGTTATTATTATCATTATCCTTATTTTATTATCATTATTATTATTATTATTCTATTACTGTTATTATTATTATTATCCTTATGATTATCATTATAACTATTATTATAAATATTATTTAAATCTTAACGAATTCTATTTGATTAGACTATGATCATTAAAAAATGAGTGAATATGATGGTCGTGACGATAATAAACATGATGAAAATGATGATGACTGCGATGATGATGACGACGACCATGAAAGTCCCCGACGACGAAGGGGCTAGACCCGCGCCCATACTTACTTCCCGCCCTGACGAGTTCGAGCGCCTCCTCGTGGGAGCTGACGAAGGCGCCACGCCCTGCATCGCGCATGTCCCGCAGCACCTGCAACTTCGGGTGTTCCTGTGGGAGGGGAGGGGGGGAGGAGAAGGAGGGGTTAGGCTAGGGGGATCTGGAAGGGGGGTGGTTGGGCAGTGCGATTTTTTTTTTTTTTTGGGGGGGGGGGGCTTGTGTGGATTTGGTTTTATTTGTCTGTTGGTTTGGTTAGGATTTGTTTATATATTGCTTGTGTTTTTTTCCTTTATTGTTTGAGTCTATATGTGTATCTGTATGTCTGTCAGGCAACCTGGCTACTTATGAACTATATATATATATATATATATTTTTTTTTTTTTCCTTAAGGTAGAATTCGTCCATTCCATAGTCAATTAAATAATAAAAAATATTCCATCCATCTTAGAGATCCCCCTTCCCCCCTTATCTCCATGACACCCCACACCCCTATACCCCATACCCCCACACCCCACACCCCACACCCCCCATACCCCCACACCCCACCCCCCCACATCCCCAAGCCCCCATGCCCCTATACCCACCATGATGATATCAGCAAGGGCGCCGTCTCTGAAAGCCACCCACTTGATGGTCGGGTCCTTGCCCAAGTCCTCGGCCTTCTCAATGGGTAAGACGAGGCTGTTGAACGTAAGGTAGGCCGTCAGGTTGGCGGTGTAGAAGGACGTGACGATGGTGATGAACAGCCACCACGTCGCGAACAGGATGCGAGAGGAATCTGCGTGAGGCGTGAGAGAAGAAGAAATGGAGGAGAGATGAGACACTGCCGCAGAATGAAAGGAAAGAGAGGAGAGATAAAACACTGCCACAGAATGAAAGGAAATAGAGGAGAGATGAGACACAGGTGCAGAATGAAAGGAAATAAAGGAGAGATAAAACACTGCCACAGAATGAAAGGAAATAGAGGAGAGATGAGACACTGCCACAGAATGAAAGGAAATAGAGGAGAGATGAGACACAGGTGCAGAATGAAAGGAAATGGAGGAGAGATAAAACACTGCCACAGAATGAAAGGAAAGAGAGGAGAGATAAAACACAGAATGAAAGGAAATAGGAGAGATGGGAGCAGGTGCAATGAAAAGGAAATGAAGATAAAACTGCCACAGATGAAAGAAGGAAATAGAGGAGAGATGAGACACTGCCACAGAATGAAAGGAAATAGAGGAGAGATAAAACACTGCCACAGAATGAAAGGAAATAGAGGAGAGGTAGACACTGCCACAGAATGAAAGGAAATAGAGGAGAGATGAGACACTGCTAGAATGAAAGGAAATAGAGGAGAGATGAGACACAGGTGCAGAATGAAAGGAAATGGAGGAGAGATAAAACACTGCCGCAGAATGAAAGGAAATAGAGGAGAGATAAAACACTGCCACAGAATGAAAGGAAATAGAGGAGAGATGAGACACTGCCGCAGAATGAAAGGAAATAGAGGAGAGATAAAACACTGCCACAGAATGAAAGGAAATAGAGGAGAGATAAAACACTGCCACAGAATGAAAGGAAATAGAGGAGAGATAAAACACTGCCGCAGAATGAAAGGAAATAGAGGAGAGATGAGACACTGCCACAGAATGAAAGGAAATGGAGGAGAGATGAGACACTGCCACAGAATGAAAGGAAATAGAGGAGAGATGAGACACTGCCACAGAATGAAAGGAAATAGAGGAGGAGAAATAAAACACTGCCGCAGAATGAAAGGAAATAGAGAGAGATGAGACACTGCCACAGAATGAAAGGAAATAGAGGAGAGATAAAACGCACAGAATGAAAAGGAAATAGGAGGAAGGATAAAACACTGCCGCAGAATGAAAGGAAATAGAGGAGAGATGAGACACTGCCGCAGAATGAAAGGAAATAGGAAGATAAAACACACTGCCGCAGAATGAAAGGAAATAGAGGAGAGATGAGACACTGCCACAGAATGAAAGGAAATGGAGGAGAGATGAGACACTGCCACAGAATGAAAGGAAATAGAGGAGAGATAAAACACCTTACAGAATGAAAATGAGAGAGATGAGACACTGCCACCGCAGAATGAAAGGAAATAGAGGAGAGACAAACACTGCCACAGAATGAAAGGAAATAGAGGAGAGATGAGACACAGGTGCAGAATGAAAGGAAATAAAGGAGAGATAAAACACTGCCGCAGAATGAAAGGAAATAGAGGAGAGATGAGACACTGCCACAGAATGAAAGGAAATAGAGGAGAGATGAGACACAGGTGCAGAATGAAAGGAAATGGAGGAGAGATAAAACACTGCCACAGAATGAAAGGAAAGAGAGGAGAGATAAAACACTGCCACAGAATGAAAGGAAATAGAGGAGAGATGAGACACAGGTGCAGAATGAAAGGAAATGGAGGAGAGATAAAACACTGCCACAGAATGAAAGGAAATAGAGGAGAGATGAGACACTGCCACAGAATGAAAGGAAATAGAGGAGAGATAAAACACTGCCACAGAATGAAAGGAAATAGAGGAGAGATGAGACACTGCCACAGGCTAGAAAAGGAAATAGGAGAGATGAGACACTGCCACAGATGAAAGAAATAAGGAGAGATGAGACACTGCCGCAGAATGAAAGGAAATGGAGGAGAGATAAAACACTGCCGCAGAATGAAAGGAAATAGAGGAGAGATAAAACACTGCCACAGAATGAAAGGAAATAGAGGAGAGATGAGTCACTGCCGAAGAATGAAAGGAAATAGAGGAGAGATAAAACACTGCCACAGAATGAAAGGAAATGGAGGAGAGATAAAACACTGCCACAGAATGAAAGGAAATAGAGGAGAGATAAAACACTGCCGCAGAATGAAAGGAAATAGAGGAGAGATGAGACACTGCCACAGAATGAAAGGAAATGGAGGAGAGATGAGACACTGCCACAGAATGAAAGGAAATAGAGGAGAGATGAGACACTGCCACAGAATGAAAGGAAATAGAGGAGAGATAAAACACTGCCACAGAATGAAAGGAAATAGAGGAGAGATGAGACACTGCCGCAGAATGAAAGGAAATAGAGGAGAGATAAAACACTGCCGCAGAATGAAAGGAAATAGAGGAGAGATGAGACACTGCCACAGAATGAAAGGAAATAGAGGAGAGATGAGACACTGCCGCAGAATGAAAGGAAATAGAGGAGAGATAAAACACTGCCACAGAATGAAAGGAAATAGAGGAGAGATGAGACACTGCCGCAGAATGAAAGGAAATAGAGGAGAGATAAAACACTGCCACAGAATGAAAGGAAATAGAGGAGAGATAAAACACTGCCACAGAATGAAAGGAAATAGAGGAGAGATAAAACACTGCCGCAGAATGAAAGGAAATAGAGGAGAGATGAGACACTGCCACAGAATGAAAGGAAATAGAGGAGAGATAAAACACTGCCGCAGAATGAAAGGAAATAGAGGAGAGATGAGACACTGCCGCAGAATGAAAGGAAATAGAGGAGAGATAAAACACTGCCACAGAATGAAAGGAAATAGAGGAGAGATAAAACACTGCCACAGAATGAAAGGAAATAGAGGAGAGATGAGACACTGCCACAGAATGAAAGGAAATAGAGAGAGATAAAACACTGCCACAGAATGAAAGGAAATAGAGAGATAAACACTGCCACAGAATGAAAGGAAATAAGGAGAGATAGGACACTGCCACAGAATGAAAGGAAATAGAGAGAGATAAAACACTGCCACAGAATGAAAGGAAATAGAGGAGAGATGAGACACTGCCACAGAATGAAAGGAAATAGAGAGAGATAAAACACTGCCACAGAATGAAAGGAAATAGAGGAGAGATAAAACACTGCCACAGAATGAAAGGAAATAGAGGAGAGATGAGACACTGCCACAGAATGAAAGGAAATAGAGAGAGATAAAACACTGCCACAGAATGAAAGGAAATAGAGGACAGATGAGACACTGCCACAGAATGAAAGGAAATAGAGGAGAGATAAAACACTGCCACAGAATGAAAGGAAATAGAGGAGAGATAAAACACTGCCGCAGAATGAAAGGAAATAGAGGAGAGATAAAACACTGCCACAGAATGAAAGGAAATAGAGGAGAGATAAAACACTGCCGCAGAATGAAAGGAAATAGAGGAGAGATAAAACACTGCCGCAGAATGAAAGGAAATAGAGGAGAGATGAGACACTGCCACAGAATGAAAGGAAATAGAGGAGAGATAAAACACTGCCGCAGAATGAAAGGAAATAGAGGAGAGATAAAACACTGCCACAGAATGAAAGGAAATAGAGGAGAGATAAAACACTGCCACCAGATGAAAGGAAATAGAGGAGAGATGAGACACTGCAAGATGAAAGGAAATAGAGGAGAGATAAAAAAACTGCCAGAATGAAAGGAAATAGAGGAGAGATAAAACACTGCCACAGAATGAAAGGAAATAGAGGAGAGATAAAACACTGCCATAGAAATGAAAGGAAATAGAGGAGAGATGAGACACTGGTGCAGAATGAAAGGAAATAGAGGAGAGATAAAACACTGCCACAGAATGAAAGGAAATAGAGGAGAGATAAAACACTGCCACAGAATGAAAGGAAATAGAGGAGAGATAAAACACTGCCGCAGAATGAAAGGAAATAGAGGAGAGATGAGACACTGGTGCAGAATGAAAGGAAATAGAGGAGAGATAAAACACTGCCACAGAATGAAAGGAAATAGAGGAGAGATAAAACACTGCCACAGAATGAAAGGAAATAGAGGAGAGATAAAACACTGCCACAGAATGAAAGGAAATAGAGGAGAGATAAAACACTGCCGCAGAATGAAAGGAAATAGAGGAGAGATGAGACACTGGTGCAGAATGAAAGGAAATAGAGGAGAGATAAAACACTGCCGCAGAATGAAAGGAAATAGAGGAGAGATAAAACACTGCCGCAGAATGAAAGGAAATAGAGGAGAGATAAAACACTGCCGCAGAATGAAAGGAAATAGAGGAGAGATAAAACACTGCCACAGAATGAAAGGAAATAGAGGAGAGATAAAACACTGCCACAGAATGAAAGGAAATAGAGGAGAGATAAAACACTGCCGCAGAATGAAAGGAAATAGAGGAGGGAATGAATGCCACAGAATGAAAGGAAATAGAGGAGAGATGAGACACTGCCGCAGAATGAAAGGAAATAGAGGAGAGATAAAACACTGCCGCAGAATGAAAGGAAATAGAGGAAGATAAACACCTGGGGAATGAAAGGAAATAGAGGAGAGATAAAACACTGCCGCAGAATGAAAGGAAATAGAGGAGAGATAAAACACTGCCACAGAATGAAAGGAAATAGAGGAGAGATAAAACACTGCCACAGAATGAAAGGAAATAGAGGAGAGATAAAACACTGCCACAGAATGAAAGGAAATAGAGGAGAGATAAAACACTGCCGCAGAATGAAAGGAAATAGAGAGAGATAAAACACTGCCGCAGAATGAAAGGAAATAGAGGAGAGATGAGACACTGCCACAGAATGAAAGGAAATAGAGGAGAGATAAAACACTGCCGAAGAATGAAAGGAAATAGAGGAGAGATAAAACACTGCCGAAGAATGAGAAAGAGGAAATAGGAGATAAAAACACTGCCACAGAATGAAAGGAAATAGAGGAGAGATAAAACACTGCCGAAGAATGAAAGGAAATAGAGGAGAGATAAAACACTGCCACAGAATGAAAAGGAAATAGGAGAAGATAAAACACTGCCACAGAATGAAAGGAAATAGAGGAGAGATAAAACACTGCCACAGAATGAAAGGAAATAGAGGAGAGATAAAACACTGCCGAAGAATGAAAGGAAATAGAGGAGAGATGGGAACACTGCCACAGAATGAAAGGAAATAGAGAGAGATAAAACACTGCCACAGAATGAAAGGAAATAGAGGAGAGATAAAACACTGCCACAGAATGAAAGGAAATAGAGGAGAGATAAAACACTGCCACAGAATGAAAGGAAATAGAGGAGAGATAAAACACTGCCACAGAATGAAAGGAAATAGAGGAGAGATAAAACACTGCCGCAGAATGAAAGGAAATAGAGGAGAGATAAAACACTGCCACAGAATGAAAGGAAATAGAGGAGAGATAAAACACTGCCACAGAATGAAAGGAAATAGAGGAGAGATAAAACACTGCCGAAGAATGAAAGGAAATAGAGGAGAGATAAAACACTGCCGCAGAATGAAAGGAAATAGAGGAGAGATAAAACACTGCCACAGAATGAAAGGAAATAGAGGAGAGATGAGACACTGGTGCAGAATGAAAGGAAATAGAGGAGAGATAAAACACTGCCACAGAATGAAAGGAAATAGAGAGAGATGAGACACACCCCCAAGCCCCCATGCCCCTATACCCACCATGATGATATCAGCAAGGGCGCCGTCTCTGAAAGCCACCCACTTGATGTTCGGGTCCTTGCCCAAGTCCTCGGCCTTCTCAATGGGTAAGACGAGGCTGTTGAACGTAAGGTAGGCCGTCAGGTTGGCGGTGTAGAAGGACGTGACGATGGTGATGAACAGCCACCACGTCGCGAACAGGATGCGAGAGGAATCTGCAGGTCGGCGTGAGAGAGAAAAGAAATAGAGGAGAGATGAGACACTGCCGCAGAATGAAAGGAAATAGAGGAGAGTTTAGAGATTGAAGTATGTTGTTACGAGAGTAAGATTGAATTGTGGGAGGCAAGTTGGTAGGATATGGGTTTTTGTCACAGACGTTGACATGGTAGACTTCTCGATAATCAATAATTTTGTTTTGTCAGAAAGGCGGAGGTGGATGGCATAGTCAACATGGCGAGTGTCAATACAATGGTTGAGTCAGTATGTCGAGGGTGAATGGCATTGCATTTCGAAGGTATATACAGTATCACAGTCAATATGTCGGAAGTGAATAAAGCAGCGCAGGTAACAGGTCAAAGGTGAATACAGCAGTACAATCAGTATATCGAAGGTAAATACAGCAGCATAGTCAGCATACCGAAGATGAATACAGCAGCATAGTTAGCATATCGAAAGAGAATACAGCAGCATAATCAGCATATCGAAGCTGAATACAACAGCATAGTCAGCATATCGAAGGTGAATACAGCAGCACAGTCAGCATAATGAAAATGAATTAGTATAAACAACGGTAAGAAAGAAAAAAACCCAACTCCCCCCCCCCCCCTCCCCTTCCCGGCGAAGAGAGACCAACCTGATATCGGACTGAGCACGCTGCCCTGCTTCATCATGGCGCCGAAGACAAACCAAACGCACTGGTCTATGGGGAAGATCCTGGTGAGTGTGGGGTCGCCCTTGCACAGCCGCACTCGCAGTAGGATGATCAGGTAGATGAGGGGCCCCATTATCCCCATCATGCCCAAGATCCAAAGCCACACCTGGGGAAGATGGGGAAGATGGGGAAGACCTTCGTGAGATATTTTCTTCTTTGTTACATTGGGTAATTTTTGTGTCGGATTTTTGGCTCGATTTTTTTTTCTTACGTTAGAGGTATTGTAATAGGTCATAATGATAAGATGTTTGTTTTCTGGGTGGGTTTGATTTGACTTTTTTTAAAAACTTTCACTCTTTTTTTCTCTTTGGCATTCTAAGCAGCTTTTTATTTTTTATTTATCTTTATCTATTTATTTTTAGATATCGAGAAAGCCACATGATACACTGCTGTGTGTTGCAAGAGAAGGTATTGTTGAGTTTTCTCCGGGCATGAGACGCAACCACAGAACGCGAAAAACAAAACTATGGCGTTTCGATTAAGACTAGCCACTTCTTCAGACTTCATACGTCATGCATTCGTTTTATTTTTTGTTGTCTAAATACGAAGGACTGTTCTTCGCGTCACTGTGCTGGATATTTTTCATAGTCGTTCACTGTCTTATGAAACGGAGAAAAACGACGGTCGCTTCTGTCTCCCGTGTTTCTTTTATTTTCTCTACCTAAATTTTTATATCATATTTGTGTCTGTATATACATATATATATATATATATATATATATATATATATATATATATATATATATATATATATATATACATATACACATATACATACATATACATATACATATATATATGTGTGTGTGTGTGTGTGTGTGTGTGTGTGTGTGTGTGTGTGTGTGTGAATGAGTGAGTGCATGTGTTTGTACGTATGAATGACTGTCTAAGAAGAAACAAAAAGCGACGCCATCTCACGTCCACATTGAAGGGCCTAAGCAGGGCGTCCGGCTTGGGCACGTAGGCAGGGCGGCGGACGAGGATCCCGAAGGTGGTGGTTCCCAGAAGGATCGAGAAGTCGACGATCTCCTCCCGGGGGCTCGACACCGTCACGGGCAGCACGGTGAACTCGGCCTCCTGGGGAAGGGGCGGAACGGACGGGGGTAAGAGGCAGAGGCACGGGGGGGGGGGGGGGGGATGAAAGATCTAGAAATAGAAAAGGAGGGAGGGAGTGAGTGAGTGAGGAAGGGATGGACCGAAGGGGTGAGAAGCAGAGGGACGGGGGAGAGGGGGTCGAGGGAGGGAGAAAGGGAGTGAGGGGGGTGAGGGAGGGAAGGAAACAGGCAGGGAGGGAGACATGGAGGAATACATGGAGTGAGTGAGTGAGAGACAGGAAAGGAGACGGTTTGAGAAAAGGAGGGAAGTAGTGATAGATACAAGAAGATAAAATGAGGGAGGAAGGCAGAAAGGAGATGGGAAAGATAGAAACGGAGTAAGGGAGGAAAAAGTAGGGAAGGTGGGAAGGAAGGAAATTGAGAAGATGGGAAGGAATGAGAGAGACAGGGTGAGAGAAGGGAGATTGAAGGAGCGAGTGAGGGAGAAAGCAATATGAAGGTAAAGGGAGAGAGGAAAAGAGAAAGGATAAAGTGATGACATAGCAAAGAAGAAGAAGAAACAATAACAATAACAACATGAACAGTGAGAAAATATAAATGTCAATTAATGACAAAAAGAATTGGAAGAAAATACAATACCCATAAAAAAAACTTTTTTTTTTTTTATCTCAAGATATTTGTTAAAGTCCTACTTATTAACCCCTTTCCCATCCCTTGTCAAAAAGAAAGAAAGAAAGAAAGAAAGAAAGAAAGAAAGAAAGTAAGAAAGAAAGAGAATTCCCTCCCCCCTCCTCCCCTTCCCTATCCTCTTAGTCTTCTTTGCCTTGCCCATTCCCTGCTCCCCTCCACACCCCTGCTTCCCTGCTCCCCTCCCCCTTGCTCTCCCACCCTATTCTCCCCTTCCCTCCCCCACCCTGCACTACCCTTTCTCCCTCCACCCCACCCTACACTCCCCCTCCCTCTCCCTTCCCCCCTCCCTCCCCTCCCTCCCCTCCCCTCCCCTCACCTCCCACACCCACCTCTTCCTTCAGAAGCTCGAGGGCGCCCATCCAGCGTCCGTTGGCGTCCCTCCGCCCCACCACGTCCCCCAGCGCCACCCTCGGCTCCGGGCGGAAGTTGAAGAAGGCGGCCAAGGTCCTCATAAGCTCCCAGGACGTCCCTTTGCCCAAGACGGTGCCGGCGACGTCCCTGTCCGTGTTCCGCTCCCCGTGCAGGACCCACAGGAAGGGCGGGTACTGTGGCGGAGAGAGAAGGGGGGTTAAGATGGACAGAGGGGGGGAGGGGACAAAGGGGAGGCGAAGACAGAGGGGGTTGAGCTGGACAGAGGGGGGGTTGAGCTGGACAGAGGGGGAGGGGCAGAGAGGGGGTTGAGCTGGATAGAGGGGGGGAGGAGACAGAGGGTGGGGGTTGAGCTAGACAGAGTGGGGGGAGACTGAAGGGGTGTAAGGGTGAGTCGGGAGGGGTGAGGGGGGTTGAACAGGACTGAGGAGGGGGAGCTGGGTTGATGGAAACAGAGAAATCAATGGGGGAAGGAGACAGAGGGGGTATTAAGTTGGAGTTGAAGAAGACAGGGGGGGGGGGCGTTGAAGGAGCAGGAGGGTTGAGGAGGGGTTAGGGGGAGAGTGTAGAGGGAGATAAAGGGAGGAGTTGATGGGGTGAGGGAGTCAGAGGGGAAATTTGGGGGTAAGGGGGGGAGGACACAGAAGGGGTATCAAGGGTGAGGTGAGCAGGACAGATTGGGGGGGGGAGGTAATGGGGGTAATGAGAGGGGTGGTGATGTCATTATGATCCTAATCATCGTTATCATTACTCTCATTATTATTGTTATTATCATTACTAATCTTATCATCATTGTCATTTGTATTGTTATAAATATCATCATGCTTGTTATTATTCTCATCATTATCATTATCATTTTTATCTTTGTTATTGTTATCAGTATTATCATTATCATTTTCATTGTTATTTCTACTTTCATAATCATTATCAATATCATTATCTTTATCATCATCGTTATTATTATTTTATTTGCTATCAGTATTGTAATCAATGTTGTTCATTATTATCATTAATAGTATGATAATCATTCTTGTTACTACTGTCATTATTATCATTATTGTTATTTTTATCATTATAGTTATCATCATTAATATTATTGTCATCATCATCATCATTAACTTCATCAACCTCATTATCACTATTGTTATTATCAATATCATTATCACTACAACTAAAATCATCAACATTACTACTAACAATGATGATAAATGACAATGATAATAAAATTATAATTTTCACTATCATCATTAACAACATCATCACCATAGTCATTACCATCAATTTCATGATATCATTATGATCATCATTTCATATATCATCACAAAATATCATCACCATCATTGACAACACAAGTGATGAGTAAATGAGCCACAGCATCATCACATCTGACATCACAATCTGACTCACGTTGGTGATTGCAACAGGGATGGTTTTGCCGCCGAGGTCAGTGTGGTTGAGTGGCTTGAGAGCAGCCTCGGTCATCGCACGGAGGGACACGTACTTGTCATGCTCTGCGGGGTGCCAGGAGGCGAGGCTTATTGGTATGTCGGAGGGTGTGTGTGTATATATATATATATATATATATATATATATATATATATATATATATATATATATATATATATATATATATATATATATATATATATATATATACACACACACACACACACACACACGCATATATATATATATATATATATATATATATATATATATATATATATATATATATATATATATATATATATATATATATATATATATATATATATATATATATACATATATATATATATATATATATATATATATATATATATATATATATATATACACATACATATATATATATATATATATATATATATATATATATATATATATATATATATATATATATATATATACATACATATATATATATATATATATATATATATATATATATATATATATACATATATATATATATGTATATATATATATATATATATATATATATATATATATATATATATATACATATATACATACATATGTACACATATATACATATACATTTAAACACACAATAAGCGAGGTTAGAGTCCTCGATAAACTCTTAGGAAGCTCCTCACAATATTTCATTTGTAATACAATATTTCCAACAATGCCATGACCCTACTTCAATGTACCAAAGCTTGCCCACGCCTGTGCAACTAGCCAGGGTGGTAAATAAAGAATTAAACTAAAGCTAATATACAGATTCATATCTAATGCATCACTCGCGATTCGTGACTCACTTGGTTTTGGGGCTTCATCTATGAATGTTATAAAATAAAACTATAGGCAGTGATCTCAGTATCAGTATTGCATTTGCAACATAAAATCTTAGGTGTCCTTCATAAGATTAATTATAGAATATAACGTTCTCCATATTTTGTAACTACAATAATTAATGGCTCACTCAAGCACTACGCCCTGGCTACTTTCAAGACCATTTTGAAACCTTGGAGTATATTTGATTGGTACACTACAATCTAAGATTAAAGTAGGTTACACTTGGGTTATATATGAGGGTAATGAATTGTACCGTCACGACACCAGGAGACTTTCTAACTGGACTAGGAATAGACTGTACTAGCGGGTTTAACTTCTGGCCACTGGGCACCGAAGGCATCAAAGAGTTATTTTTCGAATAGCTAAATGTATAGATAGTCTTGTAAAGGATATTAGGTTAAATGTTCATCGTACAACGGAGCTAAATTGTACCATATATCTTGATTGAATGCCGAAATATGCGGGAATGCCTATATATGATCATTCTGCTCGTCTAGCTAGAAATTCACTTATAAAGGTTGTCCACACCTGAGCAGTTATCGAGTGTGGTAAACAAAGGGCTAACTAAACTAAACTTAAGAATTTAACTTACTGGACACGCATATACTCTACATTAGTAATGTTAAAGATCACGGAATGATATGGGTGATACTGATTTTATTTCATGATAAAAGGTGGTTATATATATCGCTCCTGAAAGAAATTTATGAGATAAACTTTACTTAGATACTATTATAAGGATGTTGAAAATTATGATAACGATTACAGAGTACGTACATAATTTTAACAAAGGCTAGTGCTAAAGGCAAAATCACACCAGACTTTGCTTCACGTTCGATAATACTTCATCTTGCGTGGAAAATGCCTCTACTTATAATGAACAAATATATTAAGATAAAAAGCAACAACAACAAAAAAACGACAACAACAAATAATTACGTCATCTTCACTGAAGCTTCACTCGCTTTGATGACCCAAAATGACCCTTAAGTCGGTCCATTCAACTTCTAACTGTTCTCATAAGCAGAGAGACCAGGGGGTGAGGGTGGGGAGGGGGGGGGGTCAGATATGAGAAAGGGGTAAATGGAGGAATAAGAACTAATCATCTCATATCGTATTCATGGAACGATAAAGAAAAAAAATACGTATAGAAAAAAAAATAAAAATAAAAATAAAACAACACAGAATGAATAATGCTATACATGTCTCCAACGTACTTTTATTTTTGATAATGATAACACGAGTTTCATACACGCACAAGTTGAAAAACTCATTCACAAATACGTGCCCTATTTTGCTTTTTATGTGTATTCGCGTAAAAAGAGAATGAGGAGACGAAGATAAAAACTTTATAGTTAAATCAGAAATGAAATCAAGTTGCATATTCACCCTGAGAATAAGCTTACGTCGGGGCACAATCAGGACAAAGCCACCATTAGCACACTTGCATCATATCTTGCACTGTTGTAATGGTTTTCGGTTTATTTCTTCATCACTGTCAACGTAATCATGCAAATAGGTTATGCAACATATCGTTGTTTTATAAGACCACTCAGTAATTCCGGTTAAAAAATGCGCTCCAGTGATGCCCGATGTGGCCCTTTGTAGTTGTATTCTTTATTATTCATACATACGTTGATTGTATTGTGAAAATGAAGAGAAATAAAAACATCAGTCTTACACATGAACGGCTCCACACAAGCTCGTACACGCACGCACGCGAACGCACACGCACGCACGCATGTGTGTGTGTATATATATGTATATATATATATAGATATATAGATAGATATAGATATAGATATACATATACATTTATACACACAATAAGCGAGGTTACAGTCTTCGATAAACTCTTAGGAAGCTCCTCATAACATTTCATTTGTAATACAATATTTCCAACAATGCCATGACCCTACTTCAATGTACCAAAGCTTGCCCACGCCTGTGCAACTAGCCAGGGTGGTAAATAAAGAATTAAACTAAAGCTAATATACATATTCATATCAAATGCATCACTCGCGATTCGTGACTTACTTGGTATTGGGGCTTCATTTATGAATGTTATGTAAAAAAAACTATAGGCAATGATCTCAGTATCAGTATTGCATTTGCAACATAAAATTTTAGCTCTCCTTCATAAGATTAATCATAGAATATAACGTTCTCCACATTTTGTAACTACAATAATTAATGCATAGATGTTGGCTCACTCAAGCAGTACGCCCTGGCTACTTTTATGACCTTTTTGAAACCTTGGAGTATATTTGATTGGTACACTACAATCTAAGATCAAAGTAGGTTACACTTGGGTTATATATGAGGATAATGAATTGTACAGTCACGACACCAAGATACTTTCTAACTGGACTAGGAATAGACTGTACTAGCGGGTTTACTCCTGGCCACTGGGCACCGAAGGCATCAAAGAGTTATTTTTCGAATAGCTAAATATATAGATAGTCTTGTAAAGGATATTAGGTTAAATGTTCATCGCACAACGGAGCTAAATTGTACCATATATCTTGATTGAATGCCGAAATATGCGGGAATATCTAGATATGATCATTCTGCTCGTTTAGCTAGAAATTCACTGATAAAGGTTGTCCACGCCTGAGCAGTTATCGAGTGTGGTAAACAAAGGGCTAACTAAACTAAACTTAAGAATTTAACTTACTGGACACGCATATACTCTACATTAGTAATGTTAAAGATCACGGAATGATATGGGTGATACTGATTTTACTTAGTGATAAAAGATGGATATATGTATCTCTCCTGAAAAAAAATTGTGAGATAAACTTTACTTAGATACTATTATATGGATATTCAAAATTATGATAACGATTACAGAGTACGTACATAATTTTAACAAAGGCTAGTGCTAAAGGCAAAATCACACCAGACTTTGCTTCACGTTCGATAATACTTCATCTTGCGTGGAAAATGCCTCTACTTATAATGAACAAATATATTAAGATAAAAAGCAACAACAACAAAAAAACGACAACAACAAATAATTACGTCATCTTCACTGAAGCTTCACTCAGTTTGATGACCCAAAATGACCA
>BOPN01001277.1:165000-172500 GCA_017312705.2 Penaeus japonicus
CGTGCTTCTACTATTATTACTAATTGCAGTTGCAGTATTTGTCTTAGTTGCAGTATTAGTATTTTATTGTTATTACTAATAGCAGTTTTGATGATAACAATAAGGATAGTAATAATGATAGTAATGATAATAACAATAGTAATGATACTAAAACTCGTAATGATAATAAAACTAGTAATGATAATGATGATAATAGTAATAATAATAATGAGTATCAATATTATGATAGCAATGATAACAATGATAGCGAAAATTATGATAATAATGGTAATAATAATGATAATAATGGTAATGAGAATGATAATAATGATATTGAAAATGAAAATGATAGTGATAATGATAATGAAAATTGATGTAATGATAATGATGATGATAATGATGATGATAAAAGTAGTAGTAATGATAATCATAATAACAATATTAACAATAATGACAATGATAATGACAAAGGCGAATATGATCAATAACGGTAATGGTATTGATATTAATTAAGTACTAATACGTATGCAATATACTGCTATTATTACTCCTGCAACAACTACACCTGTTTCTGGTTATAGTTGTGATAGCAATGATAGTATACTTAAGAATTATAATAACAATGATGATTACAATAATAAAATGGCAGTAATAACAGCAATGACAATAATTAGGATGATAATGATAGTACTACTACTACTACTACTACTAGTATTGATATTGATAATAACAATGATGATGATGATAATGACGATGATAATGATACTCCTAATAATACTAATAATAATGATGATAAAGATGATAATCACGACGGTAAAAAATAAAGAACAATGATGATAATAGCGATAATGGTGATAATGATATTGATGATTATGTAAATAGAGATAATAATAATGATAATGATAATTATCATTATTATGATAATGCTGCTGCTGCTGATGGTAATAATGTTGATGATTATGATTATGATAATCGTAATGATACAGCAAAAAAATGATAATGATGATAATTACGATGATAATGATAACAGTAACAACATACATAATGATAATGATGGTAATGAAAATAAAGATGATAATTATGACAATTACAATAATCACAAAAAATGTATTGATGATAATTGCAATAATCATAAGAAATGTAATGATGATAATTGCAATGACTATAAGAAATGTAATGATGGTAATTGCAATAATCATAAGAAATGTAATGATGATAATTGCAATAATTATAAGAAATGTAATGATGATAATTGCAATAATCATACGAAATGTAATGATGATAATTGCAATAATCATACGAAATGTAATGATGATAATTGCAATAATCATACGAAATGTAATGATGATAATTGCAATGACAATAAATAATGTAATTATGATAATTACAATAATCATAAGAAATGTAATGATGATAATTGCAATAATTATAAGATATGTAATGATGATAATAATATCCTTATCCCCACCAATATCATAAGCTACCGCTGCTGAACCTTTGCAACGATGAAAAAAATGCAGAGAAGCAACTATGCAAGGAGATAGGGAGGGAGGAGAAAAAAATGCGGAGAGGGGGAAATGGGAGAAGGGGGTAGGGAGGAGGAGGGGAGGAGAAGGAAGAGGGGAAGGGGCAAGGGGAATGGGAGGAGGGGTAGGAGGAAGAAAGGAGAAAGAGGGGAAGGACCAGGGGAAATAGGAGGAGAGGGAGGAGAGGGAAAAGAGAAGGGGAGAAGAGGTAGAGAGGGGAGAGGACATGGAGAAAGGAGGGAGGGAGAGAGGAGAAGGGGGAGAGGAGAGAGAGGAAAGGGGGGAAAGGTGAGCGGTGGGGGCGAAGGGGAAGAGAGAACGAAAGGGGAGAGGGGTAGAGGGATAGAAGGGTAAAGGGGAAGTAAGGGAGAGAAGGGGAGAACGCGGGGAAGGGGGAAGGGGGAGGGGGACGGGTGAGGGGCACGGCAGGGTGGTTTAGCTGTTCCCTCGCGTGGACTGACTCATTTAAATCTTAATAATGTGTGTTTAATAGCCAAGTGGCAGCAATAGCCTAAGCAATAGTCCCAAGCAACCACTCGTGTGTTTGAGAGTGTAAAGTACTGGAAATTTCATACCATACGAACACCCGCAGTAGCTACACCACTTGCACATGTGTGTGTGTGTACGTGTGTGCGTGTGTATATGTGTGTGTGTGTGTGTGCGTGTATGTGTGTGTGTGTCTGTATGTGTGTGTGTGTGTGTGTGTGTGTGTTTATTTGTTTGTATGCGTGTGTTTATTTGTGTGATTGAGTGTGTGTATTTGTGTTTGTTTGTTTTGTTTATGTGTGTATATAATTGTCTGTGTGATTTGTGTTTGTTTGTTTTGTGTATGCCTGTGTGTTTAATTATATGTGTGTATTTGTGTTTATTTGTTTTAGTGTGCGTGTGTTTGTCTTTGCGCATTGTTTGTGTGTGTGTGGATGATTGCGTAAGTAAGTATATGATGGTGTGTATCTTTTATTACATACAAATGTACATATTCTCCATCACACACACAAGACTCACACTTGTTCATCAAAACATAACTCTTTTACACGCACACACTAGTGCTCGCGACGCCCGTGCATATCATACTTAAACAATTCACAAGCAAGCATAAATATCTGCCTGAAAAAAGAACAAGAATTCTTGCGCAGTCTGACATTGTCTGCAACTTACCAAGAACTTTTATCATATCATGACGTCTCTTATCAATTTATCAATTAATGTATTTACTATTAAGAACATCGAGTATAGATTTATCAGTGAATTGTGTTGTCATTAAATTATTTATATATATTCATTAAATTCTGGGTGTGGTTACGACTATGCAAGCTAGTTCTTATACATATGTGTGTGTGTGTGTATTTGTGTGCGTGTGTGTATTTGTGTGTGTGTGTGTGTGTGTGTGTGTGTGTGTGTTTATTTGTGTGTGTGCATGTGTGTATTTGTGTGTGTGTGTATTTGTGTGTGTGTGTGTGTGTGTATTTGTGTGTGTGTGTGTGTTTATTTGTGTGTGTGCATGTGTGTATTTGTGTGTGTGTGTGTGTGTGTGTGTGTGTGTGTGTGTTTATTTGTGTGTGTGCATGTGTGTATTTGTGTGTGTGTGTATTTGTGTGCGTGTGTATTTGTGTGTGTGTGTGTGTGTGTATTTGTGTGTGTGTATGTATTTGTGTGTGTGTGTGTGTGTGTGTGCGTGTGTGTGTGTGTTTGTGTGTGTGTGCGTATGTGCGTATGTGATTGTGAGCCCGCGTAGGGTAAAGGGTATGTGTCTCATCATACGATCGCTCGTGCTATTGTGAGTGTACTTAAACGTGTGTGTGTGTTTATCCTTTCTGTGTATGTGAATATGTATGTAAGTATACATTCATAAAACATATTAACACGCACATGTACACAAGGCATATATTCAGCGGCAGGCCAACTCAATGTGGTGAATTTAACGCCTAGTTGAGCCACCATACCGTATTTAAAGCTCTGTTGACCAGTGTGGTAAACTGTGGCGTATTCAACACTGAGATAGCTTATACGGTCGTAATCTAGGCGGGCGCAATCATTTTGGAAAATTACAGTGTGCGGATGAACTACTATGGTGAATACAGTGCTTGGATGAACATTTGTGGTGTGCGCGTTGCTTGGATGGACGGCTGTGTATGGTGACTGCTATAAGTATTGTGCTTGAGGGAATCACTTTTGGGCTTGAAGAGCGAACGCTGTAGTGAGAACTTTTTTACTTGTAATGTAACTTTGATAAACCGACCAGGACAATGAAATTGGTAATTCACTGGGAAATTATAATGATAATGATAATTAATTTGAACGGCCGCTTTTTTATTCATTTGTCTATTTATTTTTTGTTTATAAGCATCAGCGAATGTAGAGGAACGTATATTTTTTTCTTTTAATTTACATAGAAAACACTAAACATTTACGTATTAATGAGGACTATTATATATATACACCACTTTTTGATAATGATTATGTCTTATCCGTCCATTCATTTTGAACCTCTGAATCATTTTTGTTTATTCACTTCTCGAATAATTTGTTCACCTACCGATGTCTCTTTTTGTTCCAAATAATTATCTCCTTCTCCCCCTTTCTCTGCCTCCTTCTCTCCCCCTTCTTCTTCTTCTTCCTCCTCCTCCTCCCCTTCTTCTTCTTCCTCCTCCTTTTCCTCCCCCTCCTCTTTGTCTTCCTCTTCCTCCTAATCCTCCTCATCCCCACCCCTCCTCCTCTCCCCCTTCCTCCACCACCACCTCGTCCCATCTCTCTCTTCCTCTCTCTCCATTTCCAACTCCTCCTCCCACTATTCCCTTTTTTCTCCCCTATCTCCCTTAACCCCCCCCCCTTTCCATCCTCCTCCTACCCCACCCCTTCCCTCCTCCCTCCCCCCCTCTCCCACGCTCCCCCTTCCACGCCCGTTCCATTCGCAAAATCCGGGAGCATTCTTGGGAGCAGAGTATAATCGGACGCATCAGATTTGCAACCGGATCATGCAAGCCGTCCCATTCACAGAATTCGGGTAATATCAGGTCGTAATGACAAACTCTGGCGATGGAAGTGCTAAGGGATTCCCGCAGATCTCGCTGGATTATCTGATAAGAAGAAGAATAAATGAATGTAATTAGAAAAAAACACGGAGAGAGTGAGAGTGAAGGGCAGGTGTAGAGGGGAGGGGATAGGGTGAGTGGGAGGGTGAGGGGGGGGAGAGAGTAGGGGTAAGGAGGTGGGTATAAGGTAGGTGTGGATTTAGCATTGCAGGAGGGGGGGAGGGGGGGTTTAGGGAGTGATATCGGGGTAGGGGTTGGGGTTGGGGGAGGGGGCAAGAAGGGGGAGGTGGGTGAAGGGGGGATGTGGGGTTGGAAGGGGGGGGGTGAAGGGGGAATGAAGGGGAAGGGAGGGTTGGGTGGTTGGTGGGGGTAGAGGTTGGGGCGTTTAAAGGGGGTGGGGGTAAAGAAGGTGGAGGGGGGAGAAGGGAGGATGACATGGAGGGGAAGGAGGGGAGGGGAATTTAAAATGGGGGTGGGAGAGGGGAGGGAGGGAGGGAGGTAGTGGGGAAGAAACGTAAATAGACGAGTAAATGGGGCAAGAAAAATGCTTACGTGTAAAAGGGAAAATGATGTTAAGTGTTGACACGCATTTTGCAGCACGATGGTAATTGAATTTTGATAGAGATAACACTTTTTTTTTTGTTACTTGACATGCAAAACAGGTATGCACATTGCATATACCAAGAGACACGCATAACTGGAAAGATGCAAAGATAGCGAAGCATATTATTTCCTCTGATCGGCAATTTTGTACATTCAAATGGGAAAGGGAGGGATAGGTAGATAGAGAGGAAGGAAGGGGAAGAAAGAGAGAGGGAGAGAGGGAGGGAGAGAGGGAGGGAGAGAGAGATAGATAGATAGATAGATAGATAGATAGATAGATAGATAGATAGATAGAGAGAGAGAGAGAGAGAGAGAGAGAAAGAGGGCTGGGATGGAGGGAGGAAGGAAGGGAGGAAGGGAAGAAGAGAGACAGATAGATAGATAGATAGAGATAGATAGATAGATAGAGAGAGAGATAGATAGGGAAAGATCGAGAGAGAGAGAGAGAGAGAAAGAGAAAGAGCGTAAATGAGCCATGTGATCCATCTGTACGACATGACAATTCGGCAGTTAAAAAAAAGAAAAAAAAAAAAAAAAAAAAAAAAAAAAAAAAAAAAAAAAAAAAAAAAAAAAAAAAACTTTCCAATATATATATTCTCTCTCTTTTTTTCGGAGTCGGACATCTGCAGATCATGTCATGACGTAAGAATTTCGTTATTTAGAGAAAAAACCAATAGGATTATAAGCATCATTCCTAATCAGCAGCATCTACCTTGCCTCATGTGCTGTGCTCGGGAGATGCGGCGAGAAGGAGGCGGAAGACTAAGCGCAAAGAACTCGGGACGGCGAGGACACGAGCTTCAAAGGGGCCGCGTCCTCGCTGTGATTTTTTTGCTTCTTGCTATTGCTTCTGCTTTCGGGGGTGCCTTTGCGATAGCTCTTTGGTTTCTTTGGTTTTTAGGAGTGCGGATGTTTCTGAGATTGTACGGTTGTTGTTGTAATATGTTCTACTGTTATTTTTTTTCTGTTGTTGCTGCTACTACTGCTTCTGCTGCTAATACTGATGCTACTGCTGTTACTACAACTACTACTGCTGCTGCTGCTTTTTCTACCACCACCACCACTGCTACTACTACTGCTTTTTCTACCACCACCACCACTACTACTACTACTGCTTTTTCTACCACCACCACCACTACTACTACTACTACTACTACTACAATTACTACTTCTACCACTAGTACATTTTCTACAAACTACTACTACTACCACTCCTACTACTATTACTGTTTTTTCTACTACTACTTCTACAATTACTACTTTTACCACTACTAAATTTTCTACCACCACTACTACTACTACTTCTACTACTTCTACTACTACAATTATTACTTCTTCTACTAATACTCCCTTTTCTACCACTACTATTACTACTACTACTTTTTCTACCACTACTACTCTACTACTACCATCACCACCACCACCACTACTACTACTACTACTATACTATTAGTAGTAGCAATACTACTACTGCTACAACTACCATTACTACTGCGGTGAAACTGCTATTAGTACCATTGCTACTTCGGTACTAACACTACTAATACTTTTACTTTTGCAGCTTTACTTTTACTACTACAATAATTGCAGATGATGCTATATAGCTGTTACTACGATTACTATTACAACTACTATCACAACAACAATTATTACTACCGCTCTATTACAATGATAATAATAGCAATAATAATGATTATGATAATAGTAATGATAAGATTAATAACAATGATAATAGGAGTAATGATGAAAATGATAGTGATCATAAAAGAATAAAGAATAACAGCACAATAATCAAGATGATAATAAAATCGAGAAAAGGGAAATTCTGGAAATTAGGGCTACTACTACCACGACTTCTACCACTACTACTGCTATTATTACTACTACTACTTCTATTACTATCACCACTACTACTATCACTACAACTATTGCTACTACTACTACTACTACTGTACTGCTTGTACTACAACTTCTGTCCCTTTCAGCTATTGCAACCCATACTCAACCACGCCATTGTGTATGCAATCAATTTTATCATTCTTATCTCCTTTCATTTACCGGCTGGAGATACCAACCCATTTATTTATATCAAAGGTGTATTAACTAAACAAATCCAGCGAGTCTAAGAATGCAGATAATCAAGGAGATTATATAAATCAAGAATAGGTGTAAATCATTCCTTGTTTATGCATAAGAAACGAAACACTAAGAAATATAACGGGCAATATAGCCATCTGCCATACCTTGGTGATCGAAATTGCAAAATGCAAAACAGGTCCAATGAAACAATAACAACAACAATAACAACAATGATGATAACATTCTAATCATAATTATTGCATTCAACAAAGAATAAAACA
>BOPN01001277.1:205000-207500 GCA_017312705.2 Penaeus japonicus
TTAATTCTTCCTTCATTCATTCAGTCTCCATTATCCCACTCTTCAGTTCCTCTCTCTCTCTATCTATCTATCTATCTCTTTGTCTCTCTCTCTCTCTCTCTCTCCCTCGTTTTCTTTTTTACCCATCCTCTTCCCTCGTCCCCTTTTCCCTTTTTATCTCTCCTACCTTTTCTCTATCTTCCCCCCCCCCTCTCTCTCTCTCCTCTCTCCTCTCTCTCTTTCTCTCTCTCCTCTCTCTCTTTCTCTCTCTCCTCTCTCTCTCTCTCTGTCTCTCTCTCTCTTCACTCTGTGTCCATCTTTCTATGTTTCTGTCTATCTCTTTCTATATATGTATGCTTATATACTTACCTGCCTCTCTCTCTCTCTCTCTCTCTCTCTCTCTCTCTCTCTCTCTCTCTCTCTCTCTCTCTCTCTCTCTCTCTCTCTCTCTCTCCTTGTTTTCTCTGTCGACGACCTTTTCATATGAGCTTTACAGGTTTCCGGTCTTCGTGTCGGAGGTCTTCTGGCTGACAAAATGCGATTTATTGAAAAGCTTTATATATGTTTTTTGATGGCGAGGATGTGGGAGGTGATGCGGTGGGGAGGGGGTTACGGGGTAGGGGGTGTTAGGGACAGGGGGGGTGGAAGAGCGGGGGGGAGGGAGGTGGAAGAACGGGGGGGAGGTGGGGGTGGAAGAACGGAGGGAAGGGGGGGGTGGAAGAAAGGGGGTGGGTGTGGGTGGGGAAAAAACGGAGGGGAGGGGGGTGGAAGAACAGGGGGGAGGTGGGGGTGGAAGAACGGGGGGGAGGGGGGTGGAAGAACGGGGGTGGGGGGTGGGGGTGGAAGAACGGGGGGGAGGTGGGGGTGGAAGAACGGGGGGGAGGTGGGTGGAAGAACGGGGGGGGAGGTGGGGGTGGAAGAACGGGGGGAGGGGGGTGGAAGAACGGGTGGTAGGGGGTGGAAGAACGGAGGGGGGAGGGGGGGGTTGAAGAACGGAAGGGAGGGGGTGGTTGAAGAACCGGGGGGGAAGGGGTGGAAATTCATATTCAGATTCAAAACACTTTATTCCATTAATCGCAATGTGTAGTATTTATTACTGTGTACTAATGTGGCATTTATATCAATAATAGATAAAGGTGAAAGAGTAAAGACGAGAACATAAAGGGATGTGGAGGCGCAATGGAGGGGAGGGAGGGGGGAGGAGGAGTAGGGGGTCGGTGGGGGGGAGGGGGGGAGTAACGGATGGGGAATTCGAATTCATATTCAAATTCAAATTACTTTGTTCCATTTATCACGATTTTTTTTATTCATTTATTTGTTTATTTTTTTACATGTCTAGTATTTACATTGTGTAATTATGATGCATATGTGTAACAGGAGTGGATGGAAGTGGAAGGGAGAGAAGATAAAGAAGTGGAAGTAGAGGTGGAGTGGAGGGAAAGGGAGGGGTGGACGATTAGGGGGTGGAGAAGGGGTGAAGGGGGAGGGGAGTAAGTAAAGGGGAAGAGAGGAGGGAATGCAATCAGCCCCCCCCCCCCACCCTCTCCTACTACCAGCATATATATGTATACATGTATGCATATCCTATATACACATATGTGCACATGTATGCGTATATATATATACATATATATATATATATATATATATATATATATATATATATATATATATATATATATATATTTATATATATATATATATGTATATATATATATATATATGTATATATATATATATATATATATATATATATATATATATATATATATATATATATATATATATATATACATTGCTCTAAGAGGATTGAATATCCTGATCCATTCACGCAAATCGAAAGAAAAAAAACAAAAACAAAAAAGGTTTTCAAACCAACATCGAGAAGCAGACGATCACATCTAAAAAAAAAAAAAAAATGGAAAAGAAAATGCCAGAGCGACTTTTTAAACATATATACATTTTCTTTGGCAGGAACGCGAGCAAAGGACATCACTTGTGGTGTTTTTTAGTAGTAATCTCTCCATGTTTCTTTCACATCTTGCACAGTGTCACATTCACTCATTCGATTCTCTATATTTCACGAGGTTTTGATTCATTTTTTTTTTGTTTTATTTGTTTGTTTGTTTGTTTGTTTTGTGTTTGTTTGTTTGTTTGTTTGACTGCGAGCCATCCTCTGTCTCTTTTCTTTCTTTTTTTTTTCTTTCGATTTGTGTCGCTTTTGAATTTTTTTTTTTTACCGATATATTTTTTTTTTATCTGTCACTTTCTTTCACTTTCTTTTCGTTTCTCTTGTGCTTTACTGGTTATCCTTTCTTTCTTTCTTTCCCCTTTATTTTTACTTCTTCTTCTCTCTCTCTCTCTCTCTCTCTCTCTCTCTCTCTCTCTCTCTCTAGTCATCTACCTCTCTATCTCTCCCCCACCCTTTTTCTCCCTCCTTCCTCCTTTTCCTTCCTCCCTTCTCCTTTCCTCCTTCCTTCCTTCCTTTCTCTCAATCCCTCCTTCCCTCCATCTTCCCAAT
>BOPN01001277.1:250000-252500 GCA_017312705.2 Penaeus japonicus
TGTCATTAATTAGTATCATTATTATTACAACTTATCTTTACTATTATTATCATTGTTATCTCTGATCATTATTAATCATTCACTATGATAATTATTTACCTCTTTCTTGTCCTTCTTTATCTTCCTTCTTACTTTCTCAGTTCCTTTCTTCATTTCTTGTCTCTCTCTTATTTCTGTTCGCTTCATTGTCTTTCCTTTTTCCTTTTTGCTTCATTCAAGTTTCTAAGTTTCTGTTTATTTTTTTTTCTTATTTTTATGCTTTATCTATCAGTTTGTCTATTTGCTTCTCTTTCCCTCTTTCTCTTTCTTTCTCTTCCTCTGTCTCTCACACTTTATATACCTGCCATCCTCTTTCCCTCATATTATTCTTATTACTTCTTTTATTGGTCTTATTCTCTCTCCTTCAGAAGTACATTAAAGTCACTCATTAAGTAACATCTAAAGTAACTCTCAAGTAACTCTGAAGTAACTCTCAAGTAACTCTCAAGTAACTCTCAAGTAACTCAAGTAACTCTCAAGTAACACTCAAGTAACTCTTGAGAAACCCGACAAAATCTAACCACACTTTTAAACAAAGAATAATTAAAACTATCAAGAAGAAGAAGAAGAAGAAGAAGACAAGGCTGCAGGGAAAAGATGTTGAGAAACCTATTTTAGAAATATTCTAATAGGTATGAGGATGAAAAAGGTGCATAATTCTCGCGCGCTACCAAAAATACACAGAATGGCCAGACGTCAACACATACACCTAAAAAACGAGTTGCTGACATCCGCTCAAAAATAAATATACACCCGCAAGCCCATACATACACTCACTCGCGCCTTTAAACACACACACACACATACACACGCACACATGCACGTACGGAAGCATATACACATACGTTCCGAGAGAGAGAGAGAACAAGAGAAAGAGACTGAGAGAGAGAGAGAGAGAGAGAGAGAGCAAGAGAGAGAGAGAGAGAGAGAGAGAGAGAGAGAGAGAGAGAGAGAGAGAGAGAGAGAGAGAGAGAGAGAGAGAGAGAGAGAGAGAGAGAGAGAGAGAGAGAGAGAGAGAGAGAGAGAGAGAGAGAGAGAGAGAGAGAGAGAGAGAGAGAGAGAGAGAGAGAGAGAGAGAGAGAGAGAGAAAGCAAGAGATAGAGAAAGAGAGAGAGAGAGAGAGAGAGAGAGAGAGAGAGAGAGAGAGAGAGAGAGAGAGAGAGAGAGAGAGAGAGAGAGAGAGAGAGAGAGAGAGAGAGAGAGAGAAAGAGAGAGAGAGAGAGAAAAGAGAGAGAGAGAGAGAGAGAGAGAAAGAGAGAGAGAGAGAAAGAGAGAGAGAGAGAGAGAGAGAGAGAGAGAGAGAGAGAGAGAGAGAGAGAGAGAGAGAGAGAGAGAGAGAGAGAGAGAGAGAGAGAGAGAGAGAAGAAGCAAGAGAGAGACAGAGAGAGAGAGAGAGAGAGAGAGAGAGAGAGAGAGAGAGAGAAAGAGAGAGAGAGAGAGAGAGAGAGAGAGAGAGAGAGAGAGAGAGAGAGAGAGGAAAAGAGATAGATAGATAGATAGATAGATAGATAGAGAGAGAGAGAGAGAAGATAGATAGATAGAGAGAAGATAGATAGATAGAAAGAGAGAGAATAAATAGACAGATATGTAGACACACACATACACACACAGACACACAAATACACACACACACACACACGCCCACACGCCCGCACACAATTCACTCATCGGCGTCCATCCACACCTACATGCAGTGTTCCTGCGCCGTTTAAGCTGCGCGGGAGATTGGACAGGACAAGACCCGCACAAACAAAACAATGACGTTGTTTCCTTTAGCTGATGGAGGCCTCACTACCTCGACATGCCCGACCGTTAACGCCACGGTTCATGCTCTTCATAAAACCTGAAGTGGGATGCGAGTGGCTTGCCGGGCCGAGCGGGGAAACAGGTGCTGGTTATTGTGACAGCCATGACAAAGGTGGCAGATTGTGTAAATAGGGGATTGGATCGCCCTGTGTCCCGCGGCTGCACGACGGAATTCCCCTTCGCTCGACGCGGTCCCTTCATCCGGGTCTCGTTTTCGGCGCGCGAGGAACTTATGTTTATGCGAGAGTCTATTCTTTTTTGTTGCGGTCAGGAAGCCAGTGGGAATAGATATGGAGAGAGAACAGATGAATTATGGGAGAGTGGGAGGATAAAAAGAGAGAGGAGAAAAAAGAGAGAGAGAGAAGGAGAATTATAGACAGCTGTATCTAAATCCCCGCGTCGATTCGCGTACCCTTTGGGGAAAAAAAAAGACGAGCGCAAAACCCCTTTGTGACAGCGAAAGGATAGATAACTATCCAAGTGGCCTCCTACCCCCCCCCTCCCCCCTTCGTGAACAATGTGAAGCGCCGCGAGCCCACACACACCTGTTCAAAATATAACAGCTGGTTTACAAAATATGTCTCCCAGTTATTGTGTAGACACGGCACATGAGACAGTCGACAGGGAGACAACAGGCGCGCAGGGTGGTAGGGGC
>BOPN01001277.1:257500-262500 GCA_017312705.2 Penaeus japonicus
GTGTTCGTTTCCGCCTTGGAACTCCAACATCTCTAGACAGCTGTGTTTGTTACCGGAAGGCCCGAGGCGTAGTAAGTGACTGAAGATTGGTACTTAAGGACATGTAAGGATCACAGTCAGACAGTTCAGGACAGAGAGGTCAGACAGACAGACAAGAGCGAACAGCTCTGACCTCCGGCCTTCGGCCCCTGGCCTTGGCCGGAGTCTGGTGTATTAACAGTCCACAATAAAGACCATGGCACGTGAACGTCTGTCTCTCATCCACCGGATCACAACCAGGGCATCGAGTGGTTATGACAACTGCTCGCAGTGGTGGGTTACAACTGTGACCAGCAAGTTGGTTATAACTAGTGTCAGCTGGAGGTTTGCAACTAGTGGCACCGGTGGTTTATAACTGGTGGCACTGGTGGTTTACAGGGAGGGCGAAGGGGGTGAAGGGGTTAGGGGAGGGTGAAGGGGTGATAGGAGAGGAGAGTGGGGGGAGGGGGAAGGGGTGAAGGGTGTAAAAAAACCAGGGGAATGGGGGAAGGGGTGAGGGGAGAGGAAAGCGAGGGGAAGGGGGAAGGGGTGAGGGGAGAGGAGAGCGAGGGGAGGGGTGAAGGGGGGGAAAGAGTGAAGCACGAAGGATAGAATGAGAGTGATCAGAGGGAAGGATAGAATGAGCAGTTAACAGAAGGCAAGCTAGAGAAACGAAGAGGAAGAAAGGATAGAATGAAAGGTGACCAGACGGAAGGATAGAAAGTGATAGATAAAAGGAAGGATAGAATGAGAGGTTATTAGAGAGAAGAACAGAATGAGGGGGTAAAGTGAGACGAAAGAAGATTGAGTGAGATGAAGAAGAAGAATGAGAGATAGACAGAAAGAATAGAAGGATAGAAGGATTGGTGAGCAGAAGGAACGATAGAGAGATAGAGAAGAAGGAAGACTTTTCGAGATAAGAAAAATGGATAAATAATGAATAATAAGAAAGCAAAGAAACTAATAAAGAAGTAAATATATACATAGACATATAAATAGACACGTTGATAAGCAAATAAATAAATAGATAAATAGATAGATAAATAAATATGTATATATATATATATATAAACAAATAAATAAATGAATGAATAGAATAAATGAATGAACATCCACCTAAAACTATGAATTTCTTAATGAACATTCTTTCTCGATTTCAAGATTAATTCCTCATTCAATTTTCATTCCTATTTCTGTGGATGATGTTTTGGTAGCATCAGTAATAAGGTTGAAGAATGTTGATAATGATGGTGATATTTATTGTGATATTGATGATGGTGATGGTGATTATGGTGATGGTGATGATGGTGATGGTGATGATGATGATGGTGATGATGATGGTGATGATGATGATAATAATGATGATGGTGATGATGATGATGGTGATGATTATAATGATCATAATGATGATGGTAATGACAATGATTACGATAATAAAGATAATGATGAAAATAATGACGATGATGAAGGCAATGATGATTATGATGATGATAATGATGATTATGATGATGATAATGATGATGGTAATGACAATGATTATAATGATAAAGATAATGATGAAAATAATTATTATAATGATGGCCATGATAATAATGATAATGGTGATAAGGATAATAATAAATATAAAGATGATAATAACGATAAAGATAATAATTATAACAGTAATAATAACACTGGTAATAGTAATAATGATTGTAAAAATAATTATGATAATGATAATGATAGTAATAATCAGGATAATGATGATAAAAAAAATGATAATGATAATGATTATAATTATAATAATGATAATAATAATAATGATGATGACACTGATAGCATTGATAATGATAGTGGTAGCAGTAATGTTGATAATATTGAAAATGATCATAATGATGATGATAAAAATGATAATGAAAAATGAATGATAAAAAATTAATTATCATAATGATAATGATAAAAAAGGTATTACCATAATGATAATGATAATAACAACGATAATATTGATAATTAAAAAACAACAACAAAGCAACGTTAGGTAATACCAAACACATAAAAAAATACATAAACAGCTTTTCTTAACAGCATAATTAAGAGCAATGTTAATCAGTTGTCAATTGATGACTTATGGTTGCAAATGAACGCTCTCTTCCACCTTCAGTCTCTTCCTCTGCTTCGTTAGAATTGCAATTGCATAGCTAGCATCTAGACCCTATAATTGATAGTGCAGCATTAGTTGCAAGTGTCCTATGCTAGAAGTTCAAATCAAATTCAACATGCAACAATAAAATGTATTCTAGCTTTGTTGCATTTTGCTC
This sequence comes from Penaeus japonicus, assembly GCA_017312705.2. Taxonomy (NCBI): domain Eukaryota; kingdom Metazoa; phylum Arthropoda; class Malacostraca; order Decapoda; family Penaeidae; genus Penaeus; species Penaeus japonicus. The sequence goes on from BOPN01001277.1 coordinate 259,816, forward strand.
TTGTATTCTAGTTTCTTATGCAAATGTTAGACTTTGACCCTCAAAAGTGCATGATTGACCTGCTGTTTTTATCGACGAGTTCTTGACCTCATGACCTTTCGTGACCTTGGGTAGTTTCATCTGACCCGAGGATCAGCATCGACCTCGCTTGGGAGACCCAGGGAGGTTAGAGTGAGGGGAATGAGAGCAGAGGTTAGGATGAGGGTTAGGATAATGAAGGTTAGAATAGGGAGAGTCAGAGGAGAGGTTAGGATGAGGGTTAGGATAATGAAGGTTAGAATAAGGAGAATAAGAGGGAAGGTAATATTATAATGAAGGTTAGAATAGGGAGAATGAGAGGAAAGGTTAGGATGAGGGGTTAGGATAATGAAGGTTAGAATAGGGAGAATCAGAGGATAATGAAGGTTAGGATAATGAAGGTTAGAATAGGGAGAATCAGAGGAGAAGTTATGATGAGGGGTTAGGATAATGAAGGTTAGAATAGGGAGAATCAGAGGAAAGGTTAGGATAATGAAGGATAGAATAGGGAGAATGAGAGCAGAGGTTAAGATGAGGGTTAGGATAATGAAGGTTAGAATAGGGAGAATGAGAACAGAGGTTATGATGAGGGGTTAGGATAATGAAGGATAGAATAGGGAGAATCAGAGGAAAGGTTAGGATGAGGGGTTAGGATAATGAAGGATAGAATAGGGAGAATCAGAGGAAAGGTTAGGATAATGAAGGTTAGAATAGGGAGAGTCAGAGGAGAGGTTAGGATGAGGGTTAGGATAATGAAGGATAGAATAGGGAGAATCAGAGGAAAGGTTAGGATAATGAAGGTTAGAATAGGGAGAGTCAGAGGAGAGGTTAGGATGAGGGTTAGGATAATGAAGGATAGAATAGGGAGAATCAGAGGAAAGGTTAGGATAATGAAGGTTAGAATAGGGAGAATGAGAAGAGAGGTTAGGATGAGGGTTAGGATAAGGAAGGTTAGAATAGGGAGAATGAGAGCAGAGGTTAAGATGAGGGGTTAGGATAATGAAGGTTAGAATAGGGAGAGTCAGAGGAAAGGTTAGGATGAGGGGTTAGGATAATGAAGGTTAGAATAGGGAGAATGAGAGGAGAGGTTAGGATGAGGGGTTAGGATAATGAAGGTTAGAATAGGGAGAATCAGAGGAGAGGTTAGGATGAGGGGTTAGGATAATGAAGGTTAGAATAGGGAGAATCAGAGGGAAGGCTAGGATAATGTAGGTTAGAATAGGGAGAATCATAGGAAATGTTAGAATAGGGAAAGTCAGAGGAAAGGATAGGATGAGGGTTAGGATAATGAAGGTTAGAATAGAGAGAATGAGAGCAGAGGTTAGGATGAGGGTTAGGATAATGAAAGTTAGAATAGGGAGAATCAGAGGAAAGGATAGGATGAGGGGTTAGGATAATGAAGGTTAGAATAGGGAGAATCAGAGGAAAGGTTAGGATGAGGGGTTAGGATAATGAAGGTTAGAATAGGGAGAATGAGAGCAGAGGTTAGGATAATGAAGGTTAGAATAGGGAGAATCAGAGGAAAGGTTAGGATGAGGGGTTAGGATAATGAAGGTTAGAATAGGGAGAATCAGAGGAAAGGATAGGATGAGGGGTTAGGATAATGAAGGTTAGAATAAGGAGAATCAGAGGAAAGGTTAGGATGAGGGGTTAGGATAATGAAGGTTAGGATAGGGAGAATCAGAGGAAAGGATAGGATTAGAGGTTAGGATAATGAAGGATAGAATAGGGAGAGTCAGAGGAAAGGATAGGATGAGGGGTTAGGATAATGAAGGATAGAATAGGGAGAGTCAGAGGAAAGGATAGGATGAGGGGTTAGGATAATGAAGGCTAGCATAGGGAGAATGAGACCAGAGGTTAGGATGAGGGGTTAGGATAATGAAGGATATAATAGGGAGAATGAGACCAGAGGTTAGGATGAGGGTTAGGATAATGAAGGTTAGCATAGGGAGAATCAGAGGGAAGGTTAGCTTGAGAGGTTAGAATAAGGGGTTAGCAGGAAATAAGTCAGAAAAAAATGTCGCTACCAGAGTGAAAGATAGAATGAGGAGCTGGAAGAAGAAAGCTTCGAATGAGAGGTTGGAAGGAGGAGGGATGGAAGGAGGAGGGAGAAAGAGATTGAGGGAAGAGGGAGAAAGAGATGGAGGGAAGAGGGAGAAAGAGATGGAGGGAAGAGGGAGAAAGAGATGGAGGGAAGAGGGAGAAAGAGATGGAGGGAAGAGGGAGAAAGAGATGGAGGGAAGAGGGAGAAAGAGAAGGAGGGAAGAGGGAGAAAGAGATGGAGGGAAGAGGGAGAAAGAGATGGAGGGAAGAGGGAGAAAGAGATGGAGGGAAGAGGGAGAAAGAGATGGAGGGAAGAGGGAGAAAGAGATGGAGGGAAGAGGGAGAAAGAGATGGAGGGAAGAGGGAGAAAGAGATGGAGGGAAGAGGGAGAAAGAGATGGAGGGAAGAGGGAGAAAGAGATGGAGGGAAGAGGGAGAAAGAGATGGAGGGAAGAGGGAGAGAGAGATGGAGGGAAGAGGGAGAAAGAGAGATAAGGAGGGAGAGGGAGAAAGAGATGGGAGGGAAGAGGGAGAAAGAGATGGAGGGAAGAGGGAGAAAGAGATGGAGGGAAGAGGGAGAAAGAGATGGAGGGAAGAGGGAGAAAGAGATGGAGGGAGGAGGATG
>BOPN01001277.1:275000-277500 GCA_017312705.2 Penaeus japonicus
AAAAAGTCGTGGATTTATAGAGGAAATGTTTTTAATCAACTTTAATCTCCATTTTTATTACTAGTGTTCATGTTATTATCAATAAGTGAGACATCACTGAGGTCATTAATCTCTTAATGATCGTGTTACTACTGCTACTAGTAATGATAACAATAATAATGATAATAATAACGATAGTAATGATAACAATAATAGTAATAATAATGATAATAATAATAATAATAGTAGTAATAATAATAATAATGATAATAATAATAATAATAATAATAATAATAATGATAATAGTAATAATGATAATAATAATAATAATGTTGATAACTGTACTAACGATAATACAAGTAATGATAGTGATAGCAAAATCATAATCATCATCATAATGATGATAATAACGATAGTAATGATGATAATAATAATAATAATAATAATAATAATGTTGATAATTGTACTAACGATAATACGAGTAATAATAGTGATAGCAATATCATAATCATCATCATAATGATAATAATAATGATGATAATAAAATTACATGATATCAATAACAGTAATACTAATGATGATTATAATAGTACCAATAATGACAATAATGAAAATGAAAATGATAATATCACACCGATAATGATGATGATAATGATAATAGTACAGAATAGTAGTAATAGTAGTAGTAGTAATGATAATGATAACGACAATGATGATGACCATAGCAAAATTGATGATGATGATAATGATAATGACAACAATGAAAATCATTAAAAAAAACGTAGTAATAATGAATAATTCATATTCACGTTATCATCATTATCAATACTAATAATCATTAACAACGATGAAAAATTATACCAAATCATCAATAGAAATAACAGTAATAACAATGATAAAAATCATGAAAAAAAAGAAAGAAAGAAAGAAAGAAAGAAAAGAAAACCAATAACACAGCAGTCCTACCAAAGCTACTTCTTAAAAAAGGCAAGGATAACAAAAACACAATAACAATGCTGACGACGCCAAAGTCAACCAAAAACATACGTGTGTTTATGTATGTCTTTGTCCAACGCACAGCCTATGGCTAAATCTTTGGATCTTCTGACTTCTAAGGATAGATAGATAGATAGATAGAGAGAGAGAGAGAGAGAGAGAGAGAGAGAGAGAGAGAGAGAGAGAGAGAGAGAGAGAGAGAGAGAGAGAGAGAGAGAGAGAGAGAGAGAGAGAGAGAGAGAGAGAGAGAGAGAGAGAGAGAGAGAGAGAGAGAGAGAGAGAGAGAGAGAGAGATAGATGGATAGAGATACAGAGAGAGAGAGAGAGAGAGAGAGCCTCGCAGTGGGACTAATACTCTAGCACAATCATAACAGCGCTGCTTCATGCTTGCACTACGATGAGCGCCCCGCGAAGAGCCGTTTCCATGAGCCTCGCTGCAACGGCCTCTAGCAAGGAGGCCGCTCGGCGGAAGGCGATCCCGACTGATGACAGGGACAGGAACCGCATTGCTGGCTCTCGCCTCCGTCATGGCCGCCTCAGGTAACCCTTCGTTCCTTCTCCCTCTTCCCTCCATCTCTTTCTCCCTCTTCCCTCCATCTCTTTCTCCCTCTTCCCTCCATCTCTTTCTCCCTCTTCCCTCCCTCTCTTTCTCCCTCTTCCCTCCATCTCTTTCTCCCTCTTCCCTCCATCTCTTTCTCCCTCTTCCCTCCATCTCTTTCTCCCTCTTCCCTCCATCTCTTTCTCCCTCTTCCCTCCATCTCTTTCTCCCTCTTCCCTCCATCTCTTTCTCCCTCTTCCCTCCATCTCTTTCTCCCTCTTCCCTCCATCTCTTTCTCCCTCTTCCCTCCATCTCTTTCTCCCTCTTCCCTCCATCTCTTTCTCCCTCTTCCCTCCATCTCTCTTCTCCCTCCTCCTCCATCTCTTTCTCCGTCTTCCCTCCATCTCTTTCTCCCTCTTCCCTCCATCTCTTTCTCCCTCTTCCCTCCATCTCTTTCTCCCTCTTCCCTCCATCTCTTTCATCCTCCTCCCTCCATCTCTTTCTCCCTCTTCCCTCCATCTCTTTCTCCCTCTTCCCTCCATCTCTTTCTCCCTCTTCCCTCCATCTCTTTCTCCCTCTTCCCTCCATCTCTTTCTCCCTCTTCCCTCCATCTCTTTCTCCCTCTTCCCTCCTTCTCTTTCTCCCTCTTCCCTCCTTCTCTTTCTCCCTCTTCCCTCCATCTCTTTCTCCCTCTTCCCTCCATCTCTTTCTCCCTCTTCCCTCCATCTCTTTCTCCCTCCTCCCTCCATCTCTTTCTCCCTCTTCCCTCCATCTCTTTCTCCCTCTTCCCTCCATCTCTTTCTCCCTCTTCCCTCCTTCTCTTTCTCCCTCTTCCCTCCCTTCTCTCTTTCTCCTCTTCCCTCCATCTCTTTCTCCCTCTTCCCTCCATCTCTTTCTCCCTCTTCCCTCCATCTCTTTCTCCCTCTTCCCTCCATCTCTTTCTCCCTCTTCCCTCCTTCTCTTTCTCCCTCTTCCCTCCTTCTCTTT
>BOPN01001277.1:290000-292500 GCA_017312705.2 Penaeus japonicus
TTATTCCAGAAAAGGTCGACAAAAGGACAAACCGGCAACCGATATCACCATAAGAGAGTTTGTTGATATTCGACTCAAAAGTCTTAAAGGATGGCTGAGAATTCCAAAGTCTCGCAGTGAGTGCCAGAGTTGCAGGAAGGAGAGCCAGAGGAACTTCTGAAAAAAAGAAGAAAAAATGTTAAATGATTGTTGTGATGGGCACGGGATGAAACATGAGGTTGAGTTTATGATTCACTGGTATTCCTGGTAATGGTGCCTCTCTCTTTCTCTTTCTCTCTTTTTCTCTCTCTCTCTCTCTCTCTCTCTATTTATCTATCTCTATCTATCTCTTTCTCTCTCACTCTCTCTCTCTCTCTCCTGTCAAAACCAAAGGATCTCTCTCTCTCTCTCTCTCTCTCTCTCTCTCACTATCTCTCTCTTCCATTCTTTTCTACCCCCTCTCTATCTCTGCATTACAACTATTCCAATAGACATTATACAAAAAAAAAAGATGAAGAAGAAAAAAAAACATGCCGGAACCGAGAGCCTAAAGATTCAAGCCAAACCCACCCCTTGATACCCAAACCTCACACACACAGGTCCCTCCTGCCGTCTCCTTGTCTTGGGGTGAGGGGGGAGGGGGGAGAGGGGGCGAGGGAGATGTCCCCCCCCCCCTAGAGAACTCCCGAGTTTATTCTGCCTTATCATTTGACTTTAATGATAGATTTCAGGAACTCCAAGTTAGCTCCTGATTGCTCTCGTAGACATGACTCAAGCCTCGGTAACATGAGGCTTAGTGAAGTGTATAGCGTGTGAACTGGTAATGTGGAGAGTGTGGTTTTGGGTACGTGCGGGCGTAAGTGTGTGTGTGAGTGTGTGTGTGTGTGTGTGTTTAAGTGTGTGTAAGGGAGTAAGACAGTTATGTGTGTGTGTGTGTGTGTATGTGTGTGTGTGTGTTTAATGTGTGTAATGGAGTCAGACAGTTATACAGACAATCATACAAATAAGACGAATTGAATAAAGGCTGCTATACAAAGGAACACATATTCATTCCAAGGATTAAAAAACAAAAAACAAACAAACAAAAAAAAGCATAATCACTATACAACACAACACACAAGTTGAGAGACACTGCCACAGGAAGCAAGGAAATGCACTTCTTTCTTCCAAGATATACAGCATCCCCCATCTCTTTCCCCCCCCCCTCCCCCCCTCCCTATGTCCACACACGTCCAAAAGCTGGCTCCTTCATGTGTTATTGTTTTGTTTGTTTGCTGTTTCTCTTCTTAAACAAAAGGATAAAGACACTCCTCTGCAGCCATTCACAAACTATTAACTATTAACTATTAACTATTTTATCGAAAAAGGATTTTTGTTTTCCGACAGAAATTAATTTATTGGTATTTTAAAGGCTTGGTTTTTGGAAAGGATAATGCCATGTATTTGGACGTGTTAAGAAGACAGCATGGATTAAGAAATGTAACACTTCCTATTCATGGCCAGATGTGTACAATGAGAAATATAACACATAAATAAATTCACCACATAACCAACATACATCTCTACATGCATATATATATATATATATATATATATATATATATATATATATATATATGGGAGAGAGAGAGAGAGAGAGAGAGAGAGAGAGAGAGAGAGAGAGAGAGAGAGAGAATAGGTGGGAGGGGCAAAAGAAGAGGAAGTATAAGAAACAGGGTGAAGGATGAGAAAGAGGAGAAAGAAGAGGAAGAGGAGATCACGGAGAGAGATAGAAAGAAAAAGATATTCTCCTTTGTATTACACGTACATGGCGTGCGCGTGCCTCCCTGCCACCTGCGTGAGTCCCCTGCCAATCGTAAGTCACCCATTTGTTGTAGATTCGACACAGACTTCACGACCACGACTCGCAAATTACCTGTTTTTCGCACCTCCTGGCCTTCCCTCTTACCTCATGGGCTCCCCTCTTACCTCATGGCCTCCCCTCTTACCTCATGACCTCCCCTCTTACCTCATGGCCTCCCCTCTTACCTCATGATCTCCCCTCTTACCTCATGGGCTCCCCTCTTACCTCATGATCTCCCCTCTTACCTTATGACCTCCCCGCTTACCTCATGACCTCCCCTCTTGTCTCATGGCCTCCCCTCTTACCTCATGGTCTCCCCTCTTACCTCATGGTCTCCCCTCTTACCTCATGACCTCCCCTCTTACCTCGTGATCTCCCCTCTTACCTCATGACTTCCCCTTTTACCTCATGATCTCCCCTCTTACCTCATGACCTCCCCTTTTACCTCATGACCTCCACTCTTACCTCATGACCTCCCCTCTTACCTCATGGCCTCCCCTCTTACCTCATGGCCTTCTCTCTTACCTCATGGCCTCCCCTCTTACCTCATGATCTCCCCTCTTACCTTATGACCTCCCCTCTTACCTCATGATCTCCCCTCTTACCTCATGACCTCCCCTCTTACCTCATGACCTCCCCTCTTACCTCATGACCTCCCCTCTTACCTCATGACCTCCC
>BOPN01001277.1:307500-318156 GCA_017312705.2 Penaeus japonicus
TGAAATGATATTACGTACGTGGCGTAATAAGATTAAGAGTGTTTCCGTAAAAAAATATATATATATCAGAGATATCTATCTATACATCCATCTCCTCTCTCTCTCTCTCTCTCTCTCTCTCTCTCTCTCTCTCTCTCTCTCTCTCTCTCTTCTCTTCTCCGTCTCTCTCTCTCTTTTCTCTCTCTCTCTCCCTCTCTCTTTCTCTCTCTCTCTCTCTCTCTCTCTCTCCCTCTCTCTCTCTCTCTCTCTCTCTCTCACTCTGAGATGTAATGAGCAGTTATTCAACAACATGTCATTGAACAGTGCAATGCAATCAAGGGTGTATCAAATCCTACAGGCATTTCGAGTAAATAGGAAAACAAATAAACAAACAAAACAATCAAACAGACAAACCAAAAAAAACGAAATGAAAACATACGAAAATAGTGAGAAAAAAAAAGTTCAAGATTATCTCTGAACAAAAGAAGTTCACAATTTCTCAACTTTTACGTTTTATCATCTATTTTGCCTTTCGTCATTCTCTCTCTCTCTCTCTCTCTCTCTCTCTCTCTCTCTCTCTCTCTCTCTCTCTCTCTCTCTGTCTCTCTCAAAAAAATTTATATATATATATATATATATATATATATATATATATACATATATATATATATATATATATATATACATATATATATACATATATATATATATGTATATATATATATATATATATATATATATGTATATATATATTCATTATCTCTATCATAGTGATAAAGAAATGGAACCGCTATCAAGAGATATCAAAGCATAAAAACTTTACCAAAGACAAATACTTTTTTAACAGGTTCTTCACCCGAAAAAAGTAAAGACTGCAGTGGTGATTCGTGTAGACTCGATTGCAAAGATTCCATGTTGTAAATCTACAAAGCAAGTGTTACGAAGTGGCAATTCAGGTAGATTAGATTGCACAGATTCCATGTTGCAAATTTACATAGCAAGTGTTGCGATGTGGCAATTCGGTTAGACTCAATTGCAAAAGACTCCATGTTGCAAGTCTCCCCAGCAAGCCTTGCGATCTGATAATTCGGGTAGAGTCAATTGCAGCGTCTTTATGTAGCGAATCTTTCTAGCAAGTGTTGCAATATGGTAATTCGTGTAAACCCAGTTCAACGACTCCATGTTGCAAATCTCCCTAGTAAGTGTTGCAATGTGGTAATTCGTGTAGACTCGATTGCAACGACTTTATGATGCAGATCTCCCTTTGATGTTGATTTTGATTATCATTGTATTGCAAAAGCCACTTTCTCATGCTGGTTTTTATCATAGAATAGGGAGAGCAGTTAAGGATGAAGTATGAGGATGTTATTAAAAACAAGTGGAATTGAAGAAAATATCTTAATTCTTTGCACCTAACATTCTTCCATTTATGGTACCAATACCCCTCCTACTTTTCGTCTTTCTTCTCTCTTCCCTCTCCTCTCTTTATTTCTCTTATCTTCCTGTCCTCCTTACTTTCTTTTTCCTTCTCCCTCTTCCTGTTTCCCTCCTCTCCTCTCTACTCCCTTTCTTCCTATCTCCCTTTCTCTCCTTTCAGCTCCTTCTTCCTCTCTTCCTATTTCCCCTTCCCTCATCTCACCTCTCCCTTCTCTCTCTCTAACCTCCCCATCCCATCTCCCTCTCCCTTTCCATCTCCTCCCATCTCCCTCTCCCTCCTCTTAGCTCCCTCTCTCTTCCTATCCCTCTCCCTCTCCCTCTAACCTCCCCATCCCATCTCCCTCTCCCTTTCCATCTCCTCCCATCTCCCTCTCCCTCCTCTCAGCTCCCTCTCTCTTCCTATCCCTCTCCCTCTCCCTCCTCTCAGCTTCCTCTCTCTTCCTATCCCTCTCCCTCTCCCTCTAACCTCCCTATCCCCTCTCCTTCTCCCTCTCCATCTCCCACCTCTCAGCTCCCTCTCTCTTCCTATCCCTCTCCCTCTCCATCTCCCTCTTCCTCCCTCTCTCTTCCTATCCCTCTCCCTCTCCATCTCCCTCCTCTCAGCTCCCTCTCCCTCCCTCTCTCTTCCTATCCCATCTTCTCCCTCACTCCCTTTCCCTCCTCTCCGCCCTCAGCCTCATTGACTTTCCCTCCTCTCAGCTCCCTTTCTCTTCCTATCCCTCTCCCACCTCTCAGCTCCTTCTCCCTCTCCATCTCCCACCTCTCAGCTCCTTCTCCCTCTCCATCTCCCATCTCTCAGCTCCCTCTCTCTTCCTATCCCTCTCCCTCTCCCTCACTCCCACTCCCTCCTCTCCGCCCTCAGCCTCATTGACTTTCCATGTCATTAGGCAAGCACAGAACAGGGGATCGTTAATACCGCAAATATCCTACGGACTAATTAGTGATCAAGCAGTCCGCGAAAAGAGCCCGTGACTTCACACAAAAACAGAGTGCTCTTCAACATCCAAATGACGTCACTGGCCTATTGCATCGCGGGGAGGACGAGCCTTATTGTGCTGTTCCTCGGTCGATACTCACATACACGCACAGGCATGGGCACGCGGATACACACATAGGAACACATGCGCTCGTTCATGAGTACATGTACATGCAAAGAGATTCTCTATTCTCTCTCTCTCTCTCTTATGGAGGTACACTGACGTACTTATTTCTACTGACAAATGTACACATACAAGCTTAAATGCACACACACACACACACACACACACACACACACACATACACACACCTACATACATGAGCGCAAAGCTGCAGAGGCGTATACGACGACTAGCAGTTTTAAGACCATTGCACAGGATTCCAAAATGGCTGCACTGGCTAAGAGGCTCCCCGAATTAGAGCTGGGGTTAGTGCCAATATGTCACAGGGGCTCGTTATTCTGATATGACGTACACACACACACACACATACAGACATACTCATACCCAAATACACACACACACACACACATGCAGACACACTCATACCCAAATACACACACACACACACACACACACACACACACATAAATAAACACGCATACACACACACTTATTTGATGTAGTCGTCGAAACAGACACAGATATTTAAATTGACAGAAGATCCATGCAACCTGATAAACAAATTAGTTCACGTACCTATAAGCAAAAAAAAAAAAAAAAAAAAAAAAAAAAAAAAAAAAAAAAAAGCGAGGCAAATATAGAAATAAACATAAATACATATATGGATATAGTTAGAAAATCGGTTATAAATACGACCGCCAGGTAAATATAGATATAATCAAACATAAGAGATTTATAGATAGCTACACTTCTGATACACATAAACACAAACATGTACGACCACAAGATGCTCTTTAAATATCTCTACACCGGAAGACCCGTATTTGAAAGTGTGTGAGTTTGTAGACAAGTCCATTCAGGAAATGGAGAGAGAGCGAAGGGTAGGAGGGGGAGGGGGAGGGGGAGGGGAAGGGAGGGGGGGTGAAAAAAAGAGAAGTAGGAGGAGAAGAGGAAGAAGAAGAAAAAAAGAAAAAAGAAAAAAATCAACACGAATTTAGCGATTTCATATGTGACACGAAACATCAAAATAATCGCCACAGCTTTTAACTGTTTAGAAATAAGCATATGAGGTTTATCTACCCACACTCTTTCAAGGGGTCTCCCTTTCCCCCCCCCCCTTCCCTTTCCCTACCCCTCTTTTCCCTCTCCCTTCCTCTCCCCACTTGCCCCTCCCCTCTCTCTCCTCCCTCAATTAAATGAAAAAAAGCGTCTTTTGCTAAATATATTCTCGGCCAATCTCTCGCGTTCTGTCATACATAAGGAATTGAGTGACGGTCGCTTGGTTAGGGAAGGAAGGAGGACTGAGAAACATCTCTTTTTCTTTCTTCTTCCGAGGGGGCGGGGAAGGGGAGTAGGGGGAGGGTGGAGAGTGGTTGTTTTATGTCTTTTTCCCTATCCTCTCTTTTGTTTTGTTTTTCTCTCTCTTCCTCTCCCTCCCTCCCAACATTCCTCTTCTCTCTCTTCTCTTCCTCTCCCTCCCTCCCTGCATCCCTCCTCTCTCTTTCTCTTCCTCTCCCTCCCTGCATCTCTCTTTCGTCTCTCTCTTCCTTTCCCTCCCTACCCCCTTTTCCCTTACACAGAATATATTTATTTTAGTGGCAAAGGACAGCGCCGAGATAAGAGTAGGTTTGGAATGGAGCGAAAGAGGCAAGAACCAGTCCGATCATAAAGATCATAATAACAACATATATATGTATATATATATATATATATATATATATATATATATATATATATATATATATATATATATATATATATATATATACGTAAGTCACTCGATGTTGCTAGTTATAATCTTCTAGCTGCCAGCGGTTGTGATCCACTTGCTTTGCCCATTGTACCCAGTGGATAAGACAGACAAGTTCATGTGTCATTGTCTTTATTAGTGGACTCGGTTATAAACACGGCTCCAGCCGAAGGCCTGAGGGCAGAGCTTTTCACTCTGACCTGTTCTTCTCTCTGTAGGACTCTCTCTCTCTGGGTTCCTTTGCGTTCTTCCTAAGTACGAATCTTGAGTCGCTTTCTATGCCTCAGGGCTTCTGCTAGCAAACACAGCTGCCAGGACGGCTGCAGTTCAGAGGTGAAAATGGACTCAGGAAACAGAATTCGTCAGGTCAAATAGACCCACAGCAATATAGCACTGAAAAAGCATAATTAGTGTCTTAGATCACATAATATGCAATATCAGGGCCTTACATCGCTCGGACCATGCTACTAAACGGCCTCCATTGTATCTGAGTCAGAGAAATAACCAGGCTTTAACTCCCTCCTACAAGTGGGCTCCTGGTCATTAGAGGCTATCTGCACCAGACTCTCAACCATAAGCTAAAGCATTATCAAAGTAATTGGCCAGCACAATCAGTTATAATCAGTGGCCCTAGAAGACATAACACATATTGAATGAGAAATTTATCATATATCAAGTACTGCAGTGAGATAAAATAAAATTCCCGACTGCAGGAGGAGGGGACGAAACGTGTGTGCCTAGCACGGCATGCGTTCTGCATGGCTTCTTAATAATATGCATGCATCTTGCATGGTTTTTGAATAGTATGTGTGCATCTTGCATGGCTTCTGAATGATATGCGTGCATCTTGCACGGCTCCTTAATAATACGCCTGTATCTTGCATGGCTTCTCAATAATATGCCTGCAGAGGAGAGCATAATTAAAAAGAATAAAAATTGGTGTGGGTGGAAGGCGGGAACGTCAACGTATTTTTCTCCATTTTTGATGTCGATAGTAGTGTTCAGCATAGCGACTTTTTTGGAGTTGTGAGTCTGGCACCAGCAAAATTGTGGATCCCACCAGCTGGCACCAGTTGTAAGCCACTCGATGCCGCTAGTTGTAATCCTCTAGCTGCTAGTGGTTTTGATCCTGTTATACCTGGTGGAGAAGATAGACAGACGTTCACGTGTCATGGTCTTAATTGGTGGACTCAGTTAATACACTTGGCTTTGGCTGAAGTCTAGAAAACAGAGCTGTTTGCTCTGACCTGTTCTTCTCTCTGTCTGTGTGTCTTCTCTCTTTGATTCTCTCTCTGGGTTCCTTCTGTGTCCTTCTTAAATACGAATCTTGAGTTACTCTCTATGCCTCAGGCCTTCCGATAGCAAATGCAGTTGCCAGGGCGGCTGCAGTTCAGAGGTAGAAACAGACACAGGAAACGTGATATGTCAGATCAAACAGACTGCAAGCAATAAAGCATTGAATTAAATAGAAAAGCATGATCAGTGTCTTAGATTACATGATATGCAATATCAGTACCTTACAATATATATATATATATATATATATATATATATATATATATATATATATATATATACATATATATATACACAGTATATGTATATATATGTAAATATATATATATATATATATATATACATATATATATACAGTATATATATATATATAGATATATATATATATATATATATATATATATATATATATATATATATATAATATACAAATATATATAAATATATATATATACATATACACATACATATATATGTCTATGTGTACGTGTATGTGTGTATGTGTGTGTTTGTGTGTGTGTGTGCATATCATCATCATCCTAATCAACCTGTATCATTCCGCTGCAAGACATATACCGTTCCCAGTAAGTTTCAGTCCTGCTGGTCTTGAATTTCGATATTTCAACGTGCCATCTTTTCATTGGTCTTGTGTGTGTGTGTGTAAGTGTGTGTGTGTCTGTAGGTGTGTGTAGGTGTGTGTGTGTGTTTGTGTGTGTGTGTGTGTGTGCGTGTGTGTGTGTGTTTGTGTCTATGTATTAATTTATATCTATAAATGTACTACGACAATTCACATATATCAGTACCGTTAACAGAAACTAACAACACAAGGCAAGAAAATTGAATAAAAAGAACAAAACATGAACACTACAAAACCAACAACAACACCAAATAAAACAAAAACAAACAGACACACACCCCCGCACACCCAAAACAACAACACCCACCACCATCAAACGAAAAAAAAAAGAATAAATAAAAATGAATAAAAATAAAAACAACCTAAGCTTACCACGTGTTCCAAAACTTCCCCTCCTCCTACCCCCCCCCTCCCCATCCCACCAAGAAATATTTCAATCGTAAATGAATCAACACGTGCGTCGCAGACAAACACACCGTCAAAGTACAAAGACAAGTAATACACACAAGCACGGGAGCACACACTCCCCCCACCCCTACACACTCCTTCCCCCCTTCCCCTCTTCCCGTCCCCCCTTTCCCCTCCCCCTCCCATCACTCCCCCTGCCCTCCTCCCCCTCGCTCCCCCTTTTCCTCGCTCCTCCTTCCTCTCCCCCTTCTTCCTCCCTTCCTCCCTCCCCTCGCCCCCCCCCCCTTGCTCATTCGCTCGCTCGCATTGCTCGCATCAACACTACATTGACTACTGGCTGACGTAGAGGAATACGTCGATTACTCAAATTCCGTATTTAAATAAGGGTGAGGAAGGCGAAGATAGGGGGAGAGAGATTGGGGGGGGGTTAAGGAGGGCAGTTGTGGTGAGGAGGAGAGAGGGTTGAAGGGAGAAGTAGGAGGGGGAGGGGGGATGGAGTAGGTGGGGGGGGAGTAGGGGGATAAAGGAACTGGGGGGAGGGGGAGGGGTCGAGAGGAGAGTGTACGGTGAAAAGAGAGGAAGAGAAATGGGTGTGATGGAAGAAAGAGGGATAGGAGAGAAAGAGAGAGAGACAAAGAGAAAAGAGAAAGAAGAGAGAGCTAAAAAAAAAAAAAAAAAGAGAGAAAGAGAGAGAGAGAGAGAGAGAGAGAGAGAGAGAGAGAGAGAGAGAGAGAGAGAGAGAGAGAGAGAGAGAGAAGAAAGAAAGAGAGGAATGGTGCTAATCAATATAAAAAAGAACTTGAATTTACATGTCTTTTAATTAGGCCATGTAATATAATATCAAATGTATCTAATATCCTACACTAACGGAATGTCTCGTAAATAACATTAAGCGGCACAGCAATTAATATAGACACTTAAATGCAGTATCATTATATTTTAGAATTAGAAACTGATAAATAAAGGATTACACGATCATACAGACTGGGAGACAGACAGACAGACAGAGAAACAGACATATAGATAAACAAACGGATAGACAGATAGCCAGACAGACAGATAGATAGACAAACAGATAAGAAATATGGTAAACAGATAGAGAGACAAATAAAACAAAACGCGAAAGAGAGAACACAGGTGAAAGAGAGAGAGAGAGAGAGAGAGAGAGAGAGAGAGAGAGAGAGAGAGAGAGAGAGAGAGAGAGAGAGAGAGAGAGAGAGAGAGAGAGAGAGAGAGAGAGAGAGAGAGAGAGAGAGAGAGAGAGAGAGAGAGAGAGAGAGAAAGAGAGCAAGAGAGAGAGTCAGAGTGAGACTGAGAAAAGTGAGAGAGAGAGAGAAAGAGAGTAGAGAAAGAAAGAGAAGGAGAGAGACAGAGACAGACAGATAGATAGAGAGACAGATAGAAAGAGACAGAGACAAAAACAGAGACAAAGAGAGAGACAGAGCCAGAGACGGAGTCAGAGACAGAAACAGAGACAGAGCCAGAAACAGAAATAGAGACAGAACCAGAGACAGGGATAGAAACAGAGACAAAGACATAGAGACAAAGACAGACAGAAAAACAGAGAGAGAGCTAGATACAGAGAAAACGAAACAAAGAAACAGAAAACAGAGACAGAGAAAGAGAGAGAGAGAGAAAGAAAAAGCAATAAAACAGAGGAAGAGCAAGCCCGGGAGCAAAATAGCAATAGATAGAGGGCAAAAGCGAGCGAAGACCCAGCGCAAGTGGAAGCCTTGAGGCATAGAAAGTTACTCAGGAGTCATAGATAAACAGAAGCAGAAGGAACCTGGAGCAGATGAGGACACAGAGAGGGACACAGACAGGAAAAGCGAACAGCTCTGACCTCCAGTCTGGTTGGAGGCAATTGTATTTACCAGAGCCATCAATAAAGATCATGATAAGTGAACGTCTGTCTTTCCCACTTGGTCACGGGCAACGGGCAGAGAGAGAGAGAGAGAGAGAGAGAGAGAGAGAGAGAGAGAGAGAGAGAGAGAGAGAGAGAGAGAGAGAGAGAGAGAGAGAGAGAGAGAGAGAGAGGGAGAGAGAGAGAGAGAGAAAGAGGGGATGAAAAAAAAAAAGAACTTGGATTTACATATTTTTTTATTTGGCTAAGTAATGTAATCTTAAATGTATCTAATAACCCACACTAACGGAATGTCTCGTAAATAATATTAAATGGCATAGCAATTGATATATACACTTAAATGCAGTATCACGATATCTTAGAATTAGAAATTGATAAATAGAGTATTACACAGACATACAGACTGGCAGACAGACAGACAGAGAGATAGATAGATAGATAGAGAGAGAGAGAAGAGAAAGGTAGATAGATTGATAGAGAGAGAAAGGGATAGAGAGAGAGAGAAAAAAAATCGTGAGAGATAGTGTGTGAGAGAGAGAGAAAGAGATAGATAGATAGATAGAGAGAAAGTAGGGAGAAAGAGAAAGAGTGTTTGTGTGTGTGGCCTTTTTTTGTGGAATCTTTGTTATCAGTACTTCATATGACTATACGATATTTGGAAATTAATATCTATATTGAATATATTAGGCATCATTGCCCTAAACTTGGATTACAAACCATTTTAGGAAAACATGGATTCTCTGCTGGTTTTGAGTTTGTTTACCTTATGACGGATTTTTCGAAGGACAGTGAAGTTAAATGATTGGTAACAGCAGTCAGGAACGTAGAGTTAGAATATATATTTATATGAAATATATACATAAAAATTATATATATGATATATGAAAGATATGCATATATGTATAAAATACACACACACAAAATAAGGAAGATCTATACATAGATACATGATCCCTCTCATCCCGTTTGTTTTGATGTAACGTAACCTAAATTACCAACCGTGCGTTCGTGAAATGGTTGTCAATTCTTTAACAAGGAACAAACACAACAACTGATTCATACCAGAATCGAACTATCTTTTTTTAGTGCTACCTTTGACTGTAGTTTCTTATATGAATTTGTCGTTTGGACAGTGTCATTCATCCGAAACATAATAACTCCGGAACGGTTGGTAAACCTGAAGCAACTGACACAGACGCGCCACGCTTTAGCGTTCTAGAATACCACCTTCGTGACGTGAACACAACATTGACACATAGTTATAACATAGCCAAACAGAAAATGTCCTAGAATACGGCTATACATGTTATAATAATCTCTTCTTCCTTTAATAAAGTAAGAATGTGGTATTGACGTGAATCCCCAAACAAGACACTACCATGAACATGTTTCATTATTTTCTTATAATGGAAAGTTTTTGCCAGCGGCCTTGCATAGAATGTTCACTATGGGGAAGGGAGAACCTTGTTGATTTCCTTGCAAGAGTTATAGAATCTGTTCTCAGACTTATTGAATGTTTCTTTGAGGAAAAAAATTGTATTCAATTAAGGTAAATGTTTTATTTTGATTATATTGTATTTTAATTGGGCTACTACTGTTGTCTCTCTCAACCTGGCACTTCGAACCAAGACATCGTCTTCGTCCTTATGATTGCATATTCAATTAACACAAAAAAATTATTCATCATCTTTTTTGCTTTGCAATCATCCAGCTGGTATGAATAGTAACTACTTTGTATCATATGTTTTGATATACCCAACAATTATGCTCCAGTTAAAGCTAAATTGCAAGTCACACAACTTGTGCAACCAAGAACCATGAAGAATTACGTGTGTATATCAGACCGAGGAACACGGACCGTGGTTTATTTTACTCTAATCCTTTTGATTTCCTTTCTTACACTATTGATTACTTAACCCTTTCTCTGTTGCTGTCGGCCACTTATCATTTTCAGTTTTTTTGCAGATACACTTAACAGATATCAAAGAATGTTGTGTCAAATGCGAGTATCCCAGTGGTTGTCAGATTTTGCATTATGGAATGACGAAAAGAATCAACATTGTTTCGCAAATTCGTGCTTTCGTGATATCAGTCTTGCAAGTGTGTGATGTCAAATCAACCGACGTATAGGTTGACTTTGAGGTAAAAAAAAAAAAAAAAAAAAAAATACAACCACATAAACAAC
>BOPN01001278.1:17500-20000 GCA_017312705.2 Penaeus japonicus
GGCATATCCTATTCCCTCTGCCCGGATGCCTTCCTTCCTTCCGGTTCACCTGAGGGAGCGAGAGAGAGAGAGAGAGAGAGAGAGCGAGAGAGAGAGAGAGAGAGAGAGAGAGAGAGCGACATCTGCCGGCGCCATCTGCCAGCCTCAGGAAATCCTTCGTTGCTTCAGTACCAGATGACCCAAGCTTTGGCAGCCATTTTAGGTCTTCGTGGCGCCGAATATATATATATATATAGATAGATAGATAGATAGATAGATAGATTGATAGATAGATAGATAGATAGATAGATAGATAGATTGATAGATAGATTGATAGATAGATAGATAGATAGATAGATAGATAGATAGATAGATAGATAGATAGATAGATAGATAGATAGATAGATAGATAGATTGATAGATAGATAGATTGATAGATAGATAGATAGATTGATAGATAGATTGATAGATAGATAGATAGATAGATAGATAGATAGATAGATAGATAGATAGATAGATAGATTGATAGATTGATAGATAGATTGATAGATAGATAGATAGATAGATAGATAGATTGATAGATAGATAGATATATAGATATAGATATAGATATAGATATAGATATATATATTCTTTTTTTTCTTTTCTTTTCTTTTTTTTTGTATTCAATGTATAATCCTTTCGGTGTCATAAGTTGTTCTATAGATCTGTTTTGTTTTGTTTTTGTTTTTTCGTATATATTTTTTCGTATTTGCTTCCTTCTTTTTTTTCTTTTCTTTTTTTCTTTTCTTTCATGCGTTTTTTTAGTCATAGGCTCCTATCCCCCCTATCTCTCCTTTTCCTTCTCCCTTCTCCCTTCACGTCACCTCTCCTTCTTACCCCCCCCCCCCCACCTCTCCCCCCTTCAAAAAAAAAAAAATAAAATAAAATCAGCCAAAACACAAAAATCACCTTTAATAATCTCAAAAACTTTTCAAACATTCCACCTTAAAAGTTAGAATTCATCCGAGGCAACAAAAGCAACTCCAAGCATCCATATTGCAAGTGCTTTTGCATCGCCAGAGAAACGTTGAGGTGTGTGTTATAACGTGTGGATTTTTGCAATATATTCTTGTATAAAATGTGGCATCTCTGTATTCTAGATTTCTCTTTGTTTCGTTTTTATCTTTCGCACAATGATTCGTTTGTGTCTGAAACACTGGCTGCTTACTTGGCTAGTATATCCGTGTTGCGTAAAAGATATATTTATTTATCCTTCTCCTGTTGTTGTTGTTTTTTTCTTTTCTTTTTTTTAAGTTCCTTCCTTTCTTCCTCTTTTTTTTCATTTATCAATATAGTTATTGATATTGTTATTTATATATAGGCTTCACTATATATTTTTTCTGTGAATTTTCTTTGATTTTCTTAATTCTTTCCTTGTTTTTCTCCCATGCTTTCTTCCTATTTCTTTCAAATGGTGAATTCCTTATTTTCGATCCCATTTCGATCGATCCGGGTTGTATAGAGGAGAAAATGAGAAAATAAAAATAATCCCGGGTCGTGGAAATCAATGAGTGGCGATGGTCTCTTAAGCTTTACTTATGTTCAGTGTAAGCTGTGTATGTATGTGTATGTATGTATGTATGTATGTATGTATGTATGTATGTATGTATGTATGTATGTAGGTAGGTAGGTAGGTATGTATGTATGTATTATCTATGTATATACACACATATACAACGTTAATATAGCATTGGTATATGCAGTGAGTACTGTGTGTGTTACTATATAACCATCTAGATGCAAACACACACACACACACACACACACACACACACACACACACACACGCACACGCACACACACACGCACACGCACGCGCACACGCACACGCACACGCACACACAATATATATATATATATATTTATATATGTATATATATATGTATATCTGGGTAATCTATACCCGTGGTAATATATATATATATATATATATATATATATATATAATATCATAAGGTATTATAGATGAGAGAGCTACGTTTTTTGTTTATTTTTAAGTTTACAAATGTTTAATGTTAATGTTAATATTTATAGCGAAAACTGAATCATCCTCATCATCATCATCATCATCACCACCACCACCACCACCACCACCATCATCGTCATCACTATTAATCCCCGTTTCAGCTGTACCGTACAGAACACATGTATTAAGTACAGAGAAAATGTAGTGCAAGCGTCTCTATGTATAGCTCATAATCCATAAGCAATTCCTTGTTAAACCATAGAAGTGTAAACGAATCTTTTTTGTCTAAGGAGCTGGTTGTACGATGCATTTTGAAATCGAGCGAAGTATGACGATTTCAATAGGCTTTTATATCTTCATATCTCTCTCTCTCTCGTTCTCTTTCTCTCTCTTTCTCTCTCTCTATCTTTCTTTTTCTCTCTCTCTCTCTTTCTCTCTCTCTTTCTCTCTCTCTCTCTCTATCTTTCTCTCTCTCTCTCTTGCTCTCTCTCTTTCTCTTTCTCTCTCTCACTC
>BOPN01001278.1:35000-37500 GCA_017312705.2 Penaeus japonicus
ATCTTCGCCCATGAGGCTGCCATGCGTGCACAGGCTAAGAAAATGAACGTGTCTAACCTTCGTTCCAATGTGAGTGTTTTTTTATTTTATTTTATTATTATTATTATTTTTTTTTTTTTTTTTTTTTTTTTTTTTTTTTTTTTTTTTTTTTTTTTTTTTTTTTTTTTTTTTTTTTTTACGTTTTGATTTGTGTGTTCTGGTTATTATTGGTGTCATTTGTTTAGTTTTGTTTGTATTATTGTTATTGTTGTTGTTATTGTTATCTTGATTATTATTATTATCATTATTGTTATTACTGTCATTATTATCATCATCATTATTATCACTACATTTTTACATTCTTCTTCATTCTTCTCTGCTTTTTCTATACATGTAACGATATATAGTAGAAAAAAATATGTAATGACTGTTAGTCAACCACTAACACAATCTCCATCGTGGTTTTTAATTATTTTGCACCATCTGTTAACTCTACAAACGTGATTCGCTTACATTCCGCTAATTTTACACTATTTGCTCATTTCAGTCGATTCACACTATTTACGCATTACACTCAATTCGCACGTGTCACGCATTATACTCAATTCAGACGATTCACGCATTAAACTCAATTCACACGATTCACGCATTACACTCAATTCACACGATTCACGCATTACACTCAATCCACACTATTTACGCATTACACTCAATTCGCACGATTCACGCATTACACTCAATCCATCCTATTCACGCATTACACTCAATTCACACGATTCACGCATTACACACATTCCGCACGGTCCACCTCTTGCGCCTTATTTACACAATCTACACATTACGCTCATTCTACACAAACTTCCCAATATCAACAGTAACAATAGCTCTGATACACTATATCTACCATCTAATTCGTTAATTTCCCCTGTCTTCCCGTTATTTATTTATTTCTTCTTCTTCTTAATTATGATTCGTTACTTTTCCCGCCCATCACAGGAAGCCGAGGCACAGCGAGCTGAGATCCGTATTGCAAAGACTGCAATTGCTAACGTTTCCCTGTGGTTGTTGTGCTGGACCCCCTACGCGGCCATCACTATTCAGGTCGGTTGGAAATTTTATTTGTTTTCTCTTTACTCTTTGGGGATCTTAAGAGTTTTATTCCTAACGAAGGAAAAAAAATCATGTAGACGTATATATATATATATATATATATATATATATATATACATATATATATATATATTTCGATTCTGATTGATTCTGATTGATGTTTACGAAATGATAATGCGAGAGAATTTGTAGTTTGTATTTAATAATTGAGGAGAGTTAAAAATATATATATATATATAATTACTCGCAGTCAGTATCTTTAATCAATGATACTTAATTTCATGAATGATAACTCAAGAGAGAGAGAAAAACGTAATTATATCCTGAAGAAGTTACAAAAAATACGATAAGCACATACGATTACTCGAAATATATAGATATAATGGCTATAGAGTATATAGTATAAGATATATTCGATGTATCTTGTCACTCGAAATAAATATATCCACCATAGACGTTAAAAATTACCTCATTCATAAATACGACAAATAAACAACCAAACAAATTCAAACGAAGACGAATAAAAAGAAGATTAATTAATCACCACACTTCCTCCTCCCCTTTTGTCTCTATCCATGCTCTTCTCTTCCCCTCCTCTTTTAATAAGCTCTCTCTCTTCCCCCCCCCCCCTCCCCTCTCCTCTCCACAGGGTGTTGCTGGTAACCACGAGAACATCACACCTTTGGTCACCATGTTGCCAGCTCTCCTTGCAAAGTCTGCATCTTGCTACAACCCCTTCGTCTATGCCATCAGCCACCCTAAGTTCCGACAGGTGAGGTTGTCTGAGGTTAGCTTAGAATATTTCTGGTGTTTTTTTTTTTTTTTTTTTTTTTTTTCGTTTTGAGAAAGAGAGACAAAGACAGAGACAGAGACCGAAGGAATGGTATAGCATTAGTAAAGGGAACGAGCGAAAAAGAGAAACCGAAGGAGAAAGAGGAAAATAATGACACAAACAAAACAAACAGACAGACATTCAAACATAAAAAACAAAGATCGAACGGCAATGAAGAACTCACAAATCATACTAACAAGAGGGAAAATTTCCATAAAAAAAAAAAATATATATATATATACAAATCTCAAAAAAAAGTGACGATATCTTTCTTTAACGCACATATAAAACCGGCCATTTCTTTTAACGTTCTTTCTTCTTCTTCCTCCTCCTCCTCCTCTTCCTCCTCCTCTTCCTCCTCTTCCTCCTCTTCCTCCTCCTCTTCCTCCTCCAGGCCATCACCGTGCACATGCCCTGGTTCTGCGTGCACGAGGTCGATCGCTCGAGCGGAGATGACACGAAGTCAAACAGCACTGTGGCCAACGAAGAGAAATAAAACGAAACGGCCAAAATGAAAGTAAGTCTTCTCGCGTGTGAATTCTCTCCTCGTGTTTCGTTGTTTGGTGTTGGTGGCGTTTG
>BOPN01001278.1:57500-62500 GCA_017312705.2 Penaeus japonicus
CGAAGGAAGGAAGTGAGAGGCGAGGCGATCGGGAACAGAGCGGCGCCCTCGGCCCTCGGCGTCGCATAGACCAACACCAAAGCCACCGAGACGACCGCCAAGCTGCCGTAGGAACACATCTGCGGGAGGGAAAAGGAGTCAGAGAGTCAGCGCTTCCTGGTCATTGTCCGGAATCATAAGGCCTCGCTGATAGAGGTCGATAAAGGTGAGAGTAAGTGGACGCTCTACCGATGCAGGAAGCACTAAGTGGATTTAGAAATTACTAGGTGATGAGAGCGATATGATTTGCTCTCTCTATATCTCTCTCTATCTATCTGTCTATTTATTTATCTATTTATCTATCTCTCCCTCCCTCCCTCTCTCTCTCTCTGTCAATCCGTCTTACTCTCTCTCTCTGTCTGTCTGTCTCTCTCTCTCTCTCTCTCTCTCTCTCTCTCTCTCTCTCTCTCTCTCTCTCTCTCTCTTTCTCACTCTCTGTCTCTCTCTCTCTGTCTCTCTGTCTCTCTCTTTCTGTCTCTTTCTCTCTGTCTCTCTGTCTCTCTCTCTCTGTCTCTTTCTCTCTCTCTCTCTCTCTCTCTCTCTCTCTCTCTCTCTCTCTCTCTCTCTCTGATTGTCCTGCATGATAAAGCGATATATATATCAAATGAGTGAATCTGCTTAGAGATTGATTCCACATTAAACAAGATAATAGATTAAACAGCCTCACTTAATATACTAATGAATGCATCAGTGGCCATCACTTAGCTAGCTTGATTACCTTTCTAGAAAAAGGCGTGACCTTTCTAAAGGTTCGCGCACCCATTAGCGAGAAGTCTACGGGCTTTTCTCGTACGTTTTCGATACCGATAAGTTTCGTTCGGTGTGTTGCCGCTGAATTAGTATGATTGATTTAGAAATTGACATCATTGCTGCAATATCAGTGGGATATATGACATTGGCTGTCATTCATATATGCATTTCTTTGTCATTATCATTATCATTATACTCCAAAGAACAATTATTTTTAGAAAATTGTCAGTATGCATCTCGCTAAAAAAAAAAAAAGTATGATATAAAATGAAGAAATATGAAACGAAAAAGTATGCATCAGAAGATAAGGTAACCAAAAATCAAACATTCTCGCACTGGATAACGAAAGGTGTAAAAAAAAAAAAAAAAAAAAAAAAAAAGGGGGGTTCAAGAACGCTATCTTCACATCTAGGTCTGCAGTAAGTGTCATCGGCTAATCTCATATTACAAAGATTTGCCCCTTATGATCTTACGGCTCTTGTCCCAGTCCTCTCCTCTACCTTTGTCTCTCGGGCATCGTGCAGATACGACCGTCGTATTGCACGGAGGAAAATGACGATGTTGATCTTTCGACATTTGCTTTCGTCTGCAACTCTATGTGTTTGTATATGCATGTGTGTGTATGTATATATATATATAATATATATATATATATATATATATATATATATATATATATATATATATATATATATATATATATATATATATATATGTATATATATATGTGTGTGTGTGTATGTGTGTGTGTGTGTGTGTGTGTGTGTGTGTGTGTGTGTGTGTGTGTGTGTGTGTGTGTGTGTGTGTCTGTGTGTGTGTGTGTGTGTGTGTGTGTGTGTGTGTGTGTGTGTGTGTGTCTGTGTGTGTGTGTGTGTGTGTGTGTGTGTGTGTGTGTGTGTGTGTGTGTGTGTGTGTGTGTGTGTATGTGTGTGTGTGTGTGTGTGTGTGTGTGTGTGTAAATACTGGTGGTATTCATTTTGACATATTAATGCATAACACTTTTTTTTTTCTTTCTGGCACAACAGATTACGAAATATTTGTACTAATTCGAACATGACTGCAATATATCAGAGCGATTTAATGTTAAGGATTATAAAGTGAATGCATATTAATGTATATTTACATTATTCAAAAGCATGAGTTTTTCCCTCCTCCTCCTTCTCCTCCTCCACCTTCTCCTCCTCCTCCTTCTCCTCCTCCTCCCCCTTCTCTTCCTCTTCCTCTTCCGTCTTCTAATTCTTCCCCTCCTCCTCCTCCTCCTCCTCCTATTCCTCTTCCTCTCTCTCCTCACCCTCCTTCCCAATCCCCTTCACCCCTTCACTCTCTCCTCCTTTCTTCTCCCCTACCCTTCCTCCCTCTTCCCCCACCCTCTTCCCCCTCCCCTCCCCCACTCCCCTTCCCCCCTCCCCCCCCTCCCCTTCCCCCCTCCCCTTCCCCACCCCTCACAAACCCTGCCTTCACCCCATCCCCCTTCCTCCCCTCCTCCTCCCCTCCTCTCATCCTCCCCCTCCTCCCCCACCCCTCCCTGACCCCAATGACCCCACCCTCATTGGCTATCCTATCGACCAGGGAGAGAGGCATGGCGCGAGAGGCCGGCTGGAGTGGGCGGGATTGGGCGGGAGGGGGAGGGGGAGGGGGAGGGGGGAGGGAAAGATGGGAGGATGTGTGGGATTGAGAGAGGATGGGGACGGGGTAGGGGAAGAGGGGAGGAGAGGGAAGGAGGGGGGAAGAGGGAGAGGAAAGTAGAGAGACGTGAATGGGTGGGGTTGGGAGGGAGGGGGAGAGGGAGGAGGGGATGATAGGGAGGAAGGGGAGAGAGGAGGAGGGAAGGAGAAGTGGGGGGAGAGGGAGGGAGAGAGAGTGAGAGTCAGAGAGAGAGAGAGAGAGAGACAGAGACAGAGAGAGAGGTGGGGGAAGGGAGGGAGAAAGAGAGAGTGAGAAAGAGAGAGAGAGAGAGAGAAAGACAGAAAGACAGATACAGAAAGAGAGAGAGAAAGACAGATGCATAGACAGAGAGAAAAAGACAGAGACAGACAGAAAGAGGAAGAGAGAAAGAGAGAGAGAAATATACAGAGAGAAAGAGAGAGGAAAAACAAACTCCCGAGCCAATCAGCGAAATTACCGCCAATCTCCATTACGCAAACAACATGTCAAAAAAAAAAAAAAAAAAAAAAAAAAAAAAAAAAAAAAAAAAAAAAATCGAAACTCAGCGCAAAATTATTATTCACTGGAAACGAAATCTGATCTTAATGGCTTTTTGGAAACGAATCATTTTGGTTTGATTCGTCTGGGTTTGGATGTGAGCGTGATGGTTATCATCATCTTCATCACTATCATCATCATTATCGTCATCATCATCATCATCATCACCATCACCATTATCTTCATCATCATCACCGTCATACTTATCATCATCATTATCATCATCATTATCATTATCATCATCATCATCATTGTTTTCATCATCATCATCATTATTATTATCATCATCATCATCATTATCATCATCATCAAAGAGAGTAAAGATGATGATGATGATGATGAAAAGACATGAGAAAGAGGCATAAAAATCATGAGACATGATGATGATGATGATGATGATGATGATGATCATGATCATGATCATGATCAGACATGATGATCACGAGAGAAAGAGAGAGAGAGAGAGAGACAGAGAGAAAGAGAGAGAGAGAGAGAGAGAGAGACAGATAGACAGACAGACAAAGACAGAGAGAAAGCGAAAGAGAGAGAGAGACATTCAGACAGACAGAGACAGAGACAGAGAGAAAGAGAGAGAGAGAGAGAGACAGACAGACAGACAGACAGTCAGACAGAGAAACAGAGACAGAAACAGAGAGAAAGAGATAGAGAGATAGAGAAAGAGACAGAGAAACAGAGAAAGAGAGAGAGAGAATGAGATAGAGAGATAGACAGTCAGACAGAGAAACAGAGACAGAGACAGAGAGAATGCGAGAGAGAGCGAGAGAAAGAGAGAGATCAAAACCTGAGACAGGGTCAGGCGCATATGCACCTTCTTTTGTCTTCCACTGAGCGCAATGGCAACGGAAATTTCTCGGAAACTCAATTAGCTCGACTGATACGGGAGTTTTTATAAGGGATGGCGCATCATCTTGGCTTCTATATTAGATATTTATTATTTGAGGAATGAATGGGTGATGTGTGTGTGTTGTGTGTGTGTGTGTGTGTGTGTGTGTGTGTGTGTGTGTGTGTGTGTGTGTGTGTATGTGTGTGTGTGTGTGTGTTGTGTGTGTGTGTGTGTGTGTGTGTGTAATGGTGATACTAATGAAAGTAATAATAGTGATAACGATAATAACTATAATGATAATGATAATAATAGTAATAATGACAGTGATATAAAATATGATATAAATATAATATTAGTAATAATAGAAATTATATAAAATGGTGATACTCTTCATAAACAGTAATTGTAATAATAACGGTGATAATGAAAATACTGATAACAGCAGAGTTTATTTCTTAAAGGATATAGCAAATAAATAAACTGACTTATTATTATAGCCAATATAAACAAGATTCAATTAACATCTAAATTTTGATTCTTCTAGTAAATTCTACACCCACAGGATCACGGTATTATTTCTTTAAAAAAAAAGATAAATAAATGAATAATAATAATAATGATAATAGTAATAATGATAATAATAATAATAATAACAATAATAATAATAATAATAATAATAATAATAATAATAATGATAATAATGATGATAATAGTAATAATGATAATAATAATAATTATTATAATAATAATAATAATAATAATAATAATAATAATAATAATAATGATAATAGTAATGATAATAATAACAATATTAGTGATAATACTAATAATAATAATAATAATAATAATAATAGTAATAATAATAATAATAATTTTCACTGAAATCACTTTTATTTCCCCCCTTTGGTTAGCCTCCGTTCA
The DNA here is from genome assembly GCA_017312705.2 of Penaeus japonicus. Lineage (NCBI taxonomy): Eukaryota > Metazoa > Arthropoda > Malacostraca > Decapoda > Penaeidae > Penaeus > Penaeus japonicus. The sequence goes on from BOPN01001278.1 coordinate 62,257, forward strand.
TTATCTGATGCAAAACTACAGACTGTCTGATCTTTCGACCTCTTGTTGCATCCTCTTGTTGCAACCAATTTCCTATATCATATCATCTGTTTCCTCACACCTGGTGATGCAATACGGTAAGGATTTCGAAAACGTTGTTCCGTCTTCGTATTATTATCATTATTATTATTATCATTATTTTTTTTTTTTTTTTTTTTTTTTTTTAGGCAAGATTCAAGACACGGTTAATACTCCAAGATACAGT
>BOPN01001278.1:80000-82500 GCA_017312705.2 Penaeus japonicus
CCCCCTCTCCCTCTCCCTCCCCCTCCCCTCTCTCCTCCCTCTCCCTCTCCCCTCTCCCCTCCCCTCTCTCTCCTCCCTCTCTCTCTCTCTCTCTCTCTCTCTCTCTCTCCCTCTCTCTCTCCCTCTCCCTCTCCCTCTCTCTCTCTCTCTCCCTCTCCCTCTCCTCTCCCTCTCTCTCTCTCTCTCTCTCTCTCTCTCCCTCTCTCTCTCCCTCTCCCCTCCCCCCTCCCTCTCCCTCTCTCTCTCCCCCTCTCTCTCTCTCTCCCCCTCCCCCTCTCCCCCCCCCCCCTCTCCCTCTCCCCTCTCTCTCTCCCTCTCTCCCTCCCTCTCTCCCTCTCCCTCCCTCCCTCTCCCTCTCCCTCTCTCCTCTCTCTCTCTCTCTCCCTCTCTCTCCCTCTCCCTCCCTCTCCCTCTCATCCCCTGCTGCTCTCCTCTTCTCCCTCCCTCCCTCCCTCCCTCTCCCCCTCCTTCCCTCCCTCTCCCTCTCCTCTCCCTCTCCCTCTCCTCCTCCTCCTCCCTCCTCCCTCCCCCTCCTCCCCTCATCCCTGCCTCCCCCTCTCTCCCTCCTCCTCCTCTCTCCTCTCCCTCCCTCCCCCTGTCCCTCCCTCCTCCCTCTCTCCTCCTCCTCTCCCCCTCCTCCCCTCTTCCTGTCCCTCTTCCTGTCCTCCTCCTCTCCTCCCTGTCCCTCCCCTTCCTCCTCTCCCTCTCTCTCCCTCTCCCTCCCCTCTCCCTCTCCCTCTCCTCCTCTCCCTCCCTCTCCCTCTCCCTCTCCCTCCCCTCTCCCTCTCCCTCTCCTTCTCCCTCCCCCTCTCCCATTCCCTCTCCCTCTCCCTCCCCCTCTCCCTCTCCCTCTCCCTCTCCCTCTCCCTCTCCCTCTCCCTCCCCCTCTCCCTCTCTGAATGATCGTTTCCCAAATCCCGACCAAAGGAGACATGACACACGCACGCCCACAGCACGCCGTGAGCAACGATGGAGACGCATTATGCAAATGAGTAATATGATTCCGGTTCTGAGCTGGTATCGAAGGGGTTAGGGGGGAGGGGGGAGGGGGGAAGGGGGGAAGGGTTGGGGGTCTATGGGAGATCTACGAGTTCCGCTTTTGTTTTCACTCTAACTCTCTTTCTTTCTTTCTATCTCTCTTTTTTGTTTTTATTTTCTTTCTCTCTTTGTCTTTCTTTTTCTTTCTCTCTCTCTTTTTCTTTCTTTCTTTCTCTCTCCTTTTTTCTCTGTCTCTCTCTCTGTCTCTCTCTCTCTCTCTCTCTTTCTTTCTCTCTCTTTTTTCTCTCTCTCTCTCTCGCGTGCGCTCTCTCTCTCCATCTATCTATCATTTTCTTTATCTCCCTCTTTCTCTCTATTTCCATCTATTTATCATTCTCTTTCTCTCTCTCTCTATATCTATCTATCTATCTATCTCTCTCTCTCTCTCTCTATCTATATATATATATATCTATCTATCTATCTATCTATCTATCTATCTATCTATCTATCTATCTAACTATCTCTCTCTCTCTCTCTCTATCTATCTATCTATCTATCTATCTATCTATCTATCTATCTATCTCTATCTATCTAACTATCTCTCTCTCTCTATCTATCTATCTATCTATCTATCTATCTATCTATCTATCTATCTATCTATCTATCTCATAAACACATACACACACACACCATATCATTAGCACTGTAGCCTAGAATTACGTCATCATCACTATACTTATCACCATCAATAAATTTCATATCACTATCATCCTCATCAACCTTCATATTATCTAAGTTATCATGATGACTTCGACTATTATTCATCACTCTCACCACCACCATCGTCACAGTTATCATTTTCACAATATTTTGATTAAGGTTAAAGGATTTCGAATAGCCATAGGACATTGTATTGTATGTGTCTGATATATCCCCTTGAATCCATAATCTATTATTTGATGTTCGTATGGTAATATATCTTCTTTAGGATAATAGAGCTTTGATGTATTCCTTTGATTTAGCTTATATGAAATTGGGAATTAGGATTTTTTTTATTTTTTTTATTTAAGATACGTATATAGATTTTTTTTTTTTTGGGGGGGGGGGATATACGGTTGTATATCTCAGTTCTTTAAAGCTTTTTTTTATGCATGCTGTTATAATTGTATATACGCATTATGTAGGTATCAATCAGATGCACATGCTTCAACACGCACACACACGCACACGCACACATACACACACACACAGACACATACACACACACACGTTATTCCAGAAAATTTCTGGAATAACAAGGGGGGGGGGGTAACGACAGGGATTTTTGGAATTTCTAACAGGATATTCTGTTAGTAATCATCTCTGTCTGTCTCTCTCCGTCCTTCTCTCTATCTATCTATCTATCTATCTATCTGTCTCTCTCTCTCTCTCTCTCTCTCTCTCTCTCTCTCTCTCTCTCTCTCTCTCTCTCTCTCTCTCTCTCTCTCTCTCTCTCTCTCTCTCTCTCTCTCTCTCTCTCTCT
>BOPN01001278.1:90648-93148 GCA_017312705.2 Penaeus japonicus
AAAAAAAAAAAAACACGCACATACACTCACAGTTTGTTTGTGTATTTTTTTTACAAGAACCTTTTAAATAAGTGTTTTTTATTTTTATAGACGTGAGATAAATTGATGACGTGAAACACACACACGCGCGTGCGCACACACACACACGCACACACACACACACACACACACACACACACACACACACACACACACACACACACAAGGGGGTAGCTCAACAGGGTTCTGAAGGCAGGAGGGAAGGGAGGGTGGAAAGGAAGGGTAGGAGGGAAGGAGGACGAGAGGGAAGGAAGGAGGGAGAAAGAAGAGAGGATGGGAAAGGGGGGAAGGGGGGAGGGAGAGGGAGATAGAGGAGAACGAGGGAGGGCAGGAGAGGGAAGGGGAGAGGGAGAGAGATGGGAGAGTGGGAAAGAAGGGAGGGAGCGGGAGATAGAGAAGAACGAGGGAGGGAGAGAGGGAGATGATGTGACGAAGAGGAAGAGGGAGAGGGAGAGAGAGAAAGGGAGTGAGGGAGGGAAGGAGGAAGGAGAAGGAAGTGGACGAATATATCATCTTTTTCATTATTAAGTGATTATATCATCAACGCCATTACCATTGCAATGATAAAGATAATGATAATGTTGATAATCATAAAGATGATGATGATGATAGTAAAAAACGATAATGATAAATAAATTGATAATAATAACATATAAGAATCATGAGTGAGAGTGAGAGTGTGTGTGTGTGTGTGTGTGTGTGTGTGTGTGTAAACGCACATATGTGTGTTTATATGTTATGTATATGTATATATATATATATATATATATATATATGTGTGTGTGTGTGTGTGTGTGTGTGTGTGTGTGTGTGTGTGCGTGTGTGTGTGTGTGTGTGTGTGCGTATGTGTATGCAAAAAAAAAAAAAAGAACATTCCTTACCTTGGTCAAAGTAGAAACCAGACTGTCAAAAAACGTTGTCTGTATAATTGTTTGTTCACTTTTCTGTTCAACGGTTCACTTATTCACTTGATCACTTAATTGTACATTTGTTTACTTGTTCACTTACTTACTTTGTTCACCAATTTACTTTATTTGTTTCCTTTGTTCAACACCTTGCTTTGTTCACCAATTTATTTTGTTCACCTGTTTCCTTTGTTCATCAATTAAACTTTGTCCACCTGTTCACTACAAATTCGACGGTTGGAAAATTATCATTATTCTCTTCATTTCTGTTCGTTTTCTGAGAATGAGGAAAGGGGGATGGAAGAAAGAAAGAAAAAAGCGAGAAATGGCGAGAAAAAACAACAAATGGCGAGAATAGCCAAAAAAGGGCGAGAAATGGCGAGAATAAACAACAAATGGCGAGAATAGCCAAAAAAGGGCGAGAAATGGCGAGAGAAGCCAAAATAATGGCGAGAAATGGCGAGAATAGCCAAAAAAATGGCGAGAAATGGCGAGAATAGCCAAAAAATGGCGAGAAATGGTGAGAGAAGCCAAAAATGGCGAGAAATGGCGAAAAATGGCGAGAAAAGCCAAAAAATGGCGAGAAAAGTAAAAAAATGGTGAGAAAAGGCGGAAAAAATGAGAAGAGTCCAGGAATGGCGAGTAATGGCCAAAAATAGCGAGAAATGGCGAGACTATATGATGGGATAAGGATGGTTCTTTTGCACTTTTTTTCTTCTTTTTCTTTTATTTATTCCTCTTATTATAATTATCATTATTATTGCTATTGTTATTTATTGTTATTGGTAGGATTATGATCATTACTATTATTATTATTACCGTAATCATTATAATTATCTTTATCATCATCATCATCATTATCCTTCTCCCTCTTCTCCTCCTCCTTTTTCCTTCTTTTTTGCTCTCCTGCTTCTCCACCTCCTCATTTTTTTTTTGTTTTTCTTCTTTCTCTTTATCATTATCATTATTATTATTATCAGTATTATTATTGTTATTATTATCATTTTATTATTATCATCATTACTATTATTATTACTGTTATCATCATTATTGCTATCACTAATGTTATCATTTGTTTTATTTCTCCTATTATCACTGTTGCCATTTTTATTACTATCAAAATCATCATTATTATTATTATCATCATCATTATCATTATTATCATTATTATTATCATTATCATCATCATTATCATCACCATCATTATCATCATCATTATCGTTATTATTATTATCAGCATCATCATTATTGTCACTTTTGCTATACCTCCCTTTCTAACAGTGGTAAATTCACGATCTATATTTTTCTTCCTTTATTTTCCATTGTCCTATTTATCCTCTCCTCCTCTTCTTCCTCCTTCCTCTATCTCCTCCTTCTGTTTCTTCTATCTCCCCTTCTCTTCTTCTTCTTCTTGTTCTTCTTCTTCCCCATTCGTACACGGACACTTTCTTTTCCTCCAAGTGTTTTTTATTCCTCTTTTCTTTATTCTTTCCTCCCCCTCCTCTTCCTTCTTCCAAGTCCACCTAGTCCTCCTCCTTACTCCTTCCTCATTCCTC
>BOPN01001278.1:113148-125648 GCA_017312705.2 Penaeus japonicus
TGAAGTAGGGTTGCAAGATTACACTTGTCTAGAACGAAAGTCATTGTATGTTATATTCACCTTTTGGGCGATCATGCACTTAAGTGTATGTAGTGCTGTAATTAATGAAAGTATTGTGTTGTGTTCACTCTTATTCATAACTTTGCCATTTTTATCCTGTTTTTAGTCATTGATTTATCAATATGATTAGGGAAAACTATGATTGTAAAGAATTTTATTAACTTCCGGTGCATAACATTATTGTAACCTTTTCAGCATTTGCTACTTCTTGCCAGTTGACAGAAAATTAACCAACCCCCTAAGACCTAATATGAGCTACTATCTGTTTCCTGCATTACTTTTGGGCACTTCCCTGGAAGTAAAGTGTAGCAGCTTGAATGTGCTGCATCACCCTCTCTCTTTAGACAAACGAGTCATGTCTGTGTGCTTATTCCAGCATTCTAGAAAATCAACTGAAAATAACTTGGCTTGGTTCAGTGTCCTTGTTACTAGAAAGAAATCAACTCAAGCAGAGCTGCTTTAGAAAAATGCTTCATTTTTATTGATTGATTTCTCAATAGACCTAAAAAATTTATTTTGGGAAAGCAAAAGATTTCAGAGACAGTTTCCCAAGCCTGCAAACACACCCGATAAGTAAAATCTCTATCTAATTACAGAGTTTCGAGAGAGTGCAGAAGTTGGAGCAGAGCACAGCTGAGGAGGTGGAAAATACCTTTGCCAATGTCAGGAATGCCAAAAAGAATAAGAACAAGAGAGGCTCGTCTGAGATGCAGGACACCTCAGTCGAAAAGGAGAAAGAGGACTTCAGAGACAAACAGTTCTACATTCCTTACACGCGAGGAGAGCTTGAAAATCCAGATGGGTATGTAGGCTGTGGGGCTGCAGACTTGACTTCTTTTTTTACAACTTTAATGGGATCAAATCATATGTATTTTGAAGTTATGGTATGAAAAAATAGGGATTAAGTAGTTTTTGCAGTAGAGTTTTAATTGATTTATTCTGCACAAGACTCAAATATTGTCCTTACAAATCCAGTCATAAGGATCACATTTACTTATAAAACAGTCAATAGAATATATCATTATGATAAGCGTTTTCCTTCATTTTGGTAAATCATCAAAATATATCTTGATGCTATTCAGCTTTTTGGTAAATACTCCTAATTTCCCTTGCAGCACTGGGGTAGGCAGTAGTTTCCATAAGGACACGGCAGAAGCTGCAATGGATCTTACGCAGGACGATGAAGACACACAAAGACAGAGCAAAGCACTTACGAGATGGGATCGTAAGAAGAAAAAATATGTTGGCGTTGAGGTGAGTTGTAGCTTCTTCTTCTTCTTTCTTTCTTTCTTTCTTTCTTTCTTTCTTTTTCAAGGTTGTTTAAAAAAAGAAATACACCTAATCTTCGCACTCACTCGTATCTTTGCATACTTTAGCGCACACTTTTCCTCCCCCTCTCCTTTTCTTGACTTTTTTCCCCCTTCTTTCTTTCTCCCATGCACTAAAATATATGCACACAACTACCTCCCATATCCAAGAAGTAGTTCATTCACTTTTATACATTATTTTTTTATAAGAAGATACATGGAAGTCAAGACTTTGACATGTAGAAAAAAAGAAAAGAAATACAAATGGAAATCCTTCAGGTATAATGTACTTGCTCTTTTGTCTTTAAAAAGTAGAAATATATATATAGGGTGATTGATGAGATGTGTTTTTATGAAATGTGATTTATATCGTAATTTCAGAATGAAAAGAGAATCAAGACAGAGTCGGGACAAATTATCAAAGCAACGTACAAGACCAACCGTTATAAGAGGTGGTTGAAGACAGGCAGACAGCAGAAGGAAATTGAGGACGAGGGTGAAGAAGCCGAGGCTGCCAACACGAGGGAAGGAAGGAGGGCAGGAGGCGTGAAGAGTACGTGTTTGTTCCCTCTGTGTATTTTGTTCATATTGTTTTAGATTGTGTGTGTATGTGTCTGGAAATACGGATGTGCTTTTTTTGTTGTTGTCCTTTATTTAATCTCTCCCTCCTTTCTGTCTCTCATTTGCAGCCGTCAACGAAAAGTCAATCGGAAAACACCATCCACTGATGGAGGGCAAAGTTCCGAAGTTCAAGAGAGGACCAAAGAGGGAACTGAAGACAGACGCGGAATTCAAGAAGGCCATCAAGAAGAGAGACGAGAGCTTCAAGAAGGCGAAACAAGGAAGAAGGAAGAACCAGATGGCCCTGAGAAAGAAATTGAAGGATCACCGGAAAATGATTAGGTTCCAAAGGCAGGGAATGAACTACACTCCAGATGATGGGTTCTAGACGTTAGGATTATATAGTGTGTATAATAAAATATCTTTGACATAGATTTTATTTTTATCCTCTTTTTGGATTACTTTGTGATCATCACAATGTCAGCCATCATTTAATATGGTTGACAGAATATGGAATTGCTATTGTACTTTAACTGCATGGTTAAATATCTTGAGATAAAAGATTTTGATCATACAGGATATATTATGGTAGTGTTCCTTACATATTTTAAAGTGGATCTCATGATTTTCATTTCTAGGATTATTCGTTATCCAAAAATGGATGCGTGTCCATATTCACCAGAAAATAAAATAAATATTGTTAAAATGCAAGAGAATTTTTTTTTAATGTTCTAGGGAATCAACTAGATATTGTGTTTATCAGATTTTGAAGGGTTCATTTCACTAAGTTGGAATTTTATTTGAATTTTTACCTGTGTTCACCGAGATCTTTCAGAAATAATTCATGTGCTACATGTTAGCATGTACTGTTTTTGTATTTTGTTGTGGAAATGTAAATATTTTAATAAAATATACAGGATTACAAATTTACCTTTCAACACCAAACCTTAAAAACCTAAAGCGCTACTCCATTGGTTCTTAACCTTGGTGGCGAGATCAATCGAAAATTAACTGCCACGCTTGGCGGCGTTTTATTTTTTTTTTTTATGGGTTACCGCCCTCCCCAAAAAATAATCAAATACTTGTCATTACTTTGGGTAAGTAACTTTAATACCTTATTGTTAGGGCTGTGATTTCATTTTAAAGAATATGCTTTTCATAGGCCATTTTAAAAGAATATGCTTTTTATAAAAAAAAATATGTTTTTTATGTAAACTCTATTCTTTTTACTAAAAATCTATGCTTTTATACGCCAGATGAGTAAATTCAGTGTGTTTTGTTCACAAAATCATTCAAGGATGCGGCTATAATAGAAATATAGAATACCACTACTACACTATTTTATTTACGCCTTAAAACTGCATGATAAAACGAGGGAAGAGGGAAGATAAACGAGGAGGGGGAGGAAGGGAGGGAAATATGGAGAGGGGGTAGGAAGAGGAGGAGGGTACGAACAAGGGGATGAACTATGTGGTTGGAGCTTGATTACGTCACAGGTATTATGTCACCAATTTATGTTCGTTTCTTTGGGAGACGTTTAACTTTCTCCTCTTTATAGGGAGAAGTGGCATTATTATGTACTGTTGATGATTCACAACACATTGGGATATTACGGGAGGGTGTGAAATACCCTGTGGCAAAGTTTCATAATGATATGAGAGTTTGTTGCAGTTATTTCAGAAAAAGCATATTTTAAAGCATAAAAAGCATATTTTAAAGCATAAAAAGCATTTGTGAAAGCATAATGTCACAGCCCTAGTCATTACTTTGGGTAAGTAACTTTAATACCTTATTGTGTAACGAGTCAAATTGCGTTTACATCATGCCACTACCACTGATTGAAGACAAGGGATCGATTGAAGTATTTGTGATTAGTCGCCCAATTTTAGTGAGTGGGGGAGGTAAGGACCAATAACAGGGTCTAACGGTAAAAAGAAGACCTAAGGCCGAGAACTTTCCTTTTTAAGGGAACTAGCATCTCTGCAATTATAATTAAGACAGTATCAATACTTTTTGGGGTTGTGCCCTGCAATGTTCTATTGATGTTGCTTGTTGCGAGCGAGGTCATTTGTAAACCCGTTGCTCTTCCCAATTGGCAGCTATTGCTACTTTACATTAATATTTATAGGAATTAACTTAATTCATACATTCATTAAACTTTCATAGTTATGTTGGTGTTTTGATTTGGGCAGTGGCTCTCCAGTACTAATGGTTTCCATCAATCAAGGGTATAGAAATGCATGGATGTAGTCAAGTTTTTTATTTTGGGACAGAATGTGAAGAATGGAATGTGTTGGTACGAGTGTCTAGTACTCGTCGCCCTCGGCCTCGCCCTCAGCGTCGGCGGAGTCGACTCCGACCTCCTCGTAGTCCTTCTCGAGGGCAGCCAGGTCCTCGCGGGCCTCGGTGAATTCGCCCTCTTCCATGCCCTCTCCGACGTACCAGTGCACGAAGGCGCGCTTGGCGTACATCAGGTCGAACTTGTGGTCGAGGCGCGCCCAGGCCTCGGCGATGGCGGTGGTGTTGGACAGCATGCACACGGCGCGGGACACCTTGGCCAGGTCGCCGCCGGGCACCACGGTGGGTGGCTGGTAGTTGATGCCAACCTTGAAACCGGTGGGGCACCAGTCCACGAACTGGATGGAGCGCTTGGTCTTGATGGTGGCGATGGCAGCGTTCACGTCCTTGGGCACGACGTCGCCTCGGTACAGCAGGCAGCAGGCCATGTACTTGCCGTGGCGGGGGTCGCACTTGACCATCTGGTTGGCGGGCTCGAAGCAGGCGTTGGTGATCTCGGACACGGAGAGCTGCTCGTGGTAGGCCTTCTCGGCGGAGATGACGGGGGCGTAGGTGACCAGGGGGAAGTGGATCCTGGGGTAGGGCACCAGGTTGGTCTGGAACTCAGTCAGATCCACGTTCAGGGCGCCATCGAAGCGGAGGGAGGCGGTGATGGAGGACACGATCTGGCCGATGAGGCGGTTCAGGTTAGTGTAGGTGGGGCGCTCGATGTCGAGGTTCCTGCGGCAGATGTCGTAGATGGCCTCGTTGTCGACCATGAAGGCGCAGTCTGAGTGCTCGAGGGTGGTGTGCGTGGTCAGGATGGAGTTGTAGGGCTCGACGACGGCGGTGGCGACCTGGGGGGCGGGGTAGATGGCGAACTCCAGCTTGCTCTTCTTGCCGTAGTCCACGGACAGCCTCTCCATGAGGAGGGAGGTGAAGCCGGAGCCGGTGCCGCCGCCGAAGGAGTGGAAGATCAGGAAGCCCTGCAGGCCGGTGCAGTTGTCGGCCAGCTTGCGGATGCGGTCCAGAACCAGGTCTACGATCTCCTTGCCGATGGTGTAGTGGCCGCGAGCGTAGTTGTTGGCGGCGTCCTCCTTGCCGGTGATCAGTTGCTCGGGGTGGAACAGCTGGCGGTAGACGCCAGTGCGGATCTCGTCTGGAAAGGGAAGGGAAGGGAAACCAAAGGTCAGTCTTCATAATCCGTTAAACGAATGTTATCGCACAAGACTGCAAATGCACACGAGGAACGCCCCATGACCATGTACATGAAGTGGCACCCAACGCCCTCAAAGCGGAGCCCGGAGGCGGCACTCACCAATCACAGTTGGTTCCAAGTCGACGAACACGGCCCTGGGGACGTGCTTGCCGGAGCCGGTCTCGCTGAAGAAGGTGTTGAAGGAGTCGTCGCCGCCGCCGATGGTCTTGTCGGAGGGCATCTGGCCGTCGGGCTGGATGCCGTGCTCCAGGCAGTACAGCTCCCAGCAGGCATTGCCCATCTGGGTACCGGCCTGGCCCACGTGGACTGAGATGCACTCACGCTGCAAGGGGGAAAACGGGGATAAGTCAATTGGCGATTGAAGATGAAATGCAGGTATTCCGACCCATCCTGTCCTGATCCTTTAGCCACGGCGGAGAAGTCGATAAGCTACTTTAAGTGTAAAAGTATCTAAAATCTCCCAAGGTTCACAATATCTTGGACCTTCCCTTCTCAATATCAACAGTTTTCTCCATCAGAATCCCTCTACATCCTCCCCCTTCCTCATTACCTCCTGTAACCGGTAGCTCCCCCTCCCCCCTTCCTCCCTCCCTCCCTCCTCGCCTGGACACCCGCGGCGGCCTCTCCCCTTCCGCCGCCGGTCAACGAACGTCTTCACGGCAACAGCCCGTGAAATTAAAGCTCGGACCATAATCGTCCGGCCGGCTTAACAATTACATTCTTCCTATTAGCAGCGGCAGAGAAATCAATTAAAAAAAAAGTAAAAAATCGGGAAAAGTAATGATTTAATTCCAACAATTTCACATTCTAATTACACTAAAAAACTAGACAAAATAGACCATAAATCGTTAAAAAAAACGCACTAATTAACGACAACGAAATCCCAACAGAACACCGCCCGCATTGCACTGGCCGCCCACCCACTAATCCATCCCGCCCACCGCCCGCGTCTTCCACGTGGAGTCGACGGCAGACAAGGGCGCGGCTCTCCTTTGTTCGCCACTCGCGCCGCGCCTTCTTGTCCCTCGCGCTTAATTCGTTCTTTTACGGTAGTTTCTTATACCAAATCGAGTTGATTTTCTCTATATTTAGAACCGTTTACGTAAAATACTTTTTAAAACTAAGCCGAGTTGATATCGATTGAGATAAGGAAGGTTATCTTTAAAATATCGATAAACAAAAGCGACCATTTTTCCTTCTTTTCAAATAAGTTTTTTTTTTCCACTTATCTTCGCACTTCTATTTCACATAACGAATAAAAAGCGTATTTGCACAACTTACCATGTTGGCGAATGTGTTTTTTGGGGGTTTAAGAAATGGAGTTGGAAAAAGCCGCAGCTAAGGATCACAAGGAGCCGTGTATGATGCCCTCGCGAGTCCTACTATTCAAACTTTCGCCGGTCCGGGGTATATATAGGCAGCGTGACGTCATCGTACGATCTCGCTCCTGATTGGTCGGCACCTTGCGGCTCGCCTCCTGATTGGTGGAAAAGTGGCGCGAACGAGCCGGCGAGGCGGCGAGGCCAAGATGGCGATGAACTTCATTTTTCGCCGATTGGGAGTTTTTCCTGTATTTTCGCGCTTTTCGCCCCTTGGCGATGATGTTTACGGCTGGATGGAGGTTCGAGGGGGTTCTACGATATCTTTTCTTGGTTTTAGACTATGGTAGTAGGTCTAACGTATCGTAAGAAGGGGGGAAATGAGCGAAGACAAAAAACATCTGTAGGTGAATGACAGTCGGTGGAGTCCGGATAATCGCATAATGGTGAGATCAGCTTGAACTATCACAAGAAATTCCTGATTGTTCCCCTCAAGTGATGCCTATTTCAGCTCGGCTATTAGACAGATCCGAGTGCTATCTCCTCAAAGCATCACAGCAATCGAAATATAAATCAAAACCCTCCAATATGTAAGAAAAAGAAGTCTGAATCTTTGAACATCGACCGTTATGCGACAACTGACCATTTTCAAACGGAACCTTCTCGAATGGAATATTTATTAAAGCTTCTTAATATCAGATATTTTCGGAAATTTATCCTAGTTTTAAAGCCTAAAGTCAAGAGTCTGAATACAGCTTGCATGGAAAGAGGAGAGAGAGAGAAAAAAAATACTACTACTAATAACACATTCTAACACCTTTCAAACCTGAAACAAGTTACATTTTGGCACGAATCTCATTATCGTCACTTAGCAATAACGAAAGATATGAGAACAATACACGAAAAGAATAGAAGAAGAAAAAATCATATACGTAAATAACAGTACAAAAAATCTCCGTTCCCGCAACACACAAGAACACAAAACCGTCACTCAGTAGCTTAATATTTCAAAAGATTAGAATGAAAATGCGTTTAACAAACTCTCTAAGCAATCTTTAAGTCTGAAACTTTCCACCCCCCAAAAAAAAAGATCGTAATAAAGGATAAAACATATAGGAAAATTCACAGCAGATTCTCCTGGGTCGATTTTAAGGTGTGGCAGAGGGGGGGGGGGAGGGGGAGGGGGAGGGGGGCACACACCTAATGGCATCATATTGGCATTATTTAAGGGCATTTTAGGGTGGTGTGTGTGTTCTATTTTCGTAGATGGGACATTTATTCATTCGTCTCTTTTTATTATTATTATTCCTTTGTGTTTCTCTACTCTGTTTCTGTTAGGTATGTGTCTGTCTTAAATCTGTCTATCTGTTGCTGTCTATCTATCTGTCTCGTTCTGTCTATCTATCTGTTATTAGCTTCTCTTTCTTTCCTTAACCCCCCCCCCCCCTTCTCTCTCTCTCTCTCTCTCTTTCTCTCTTACTATAACCTCTCTCTCTCTCTCTCTTTCTCTCTTTCTCTCTCTCTCTCTCCTACTTTCCCTCCCACACCCCCTTCCCCAATTTACCCCTTCCCTTTTCCCTCCCTTTCTTACCCCTCTCCTCCTTACCCCCCTCCCCTTTTTACCCCTCCCCCTCTCTTCCTTAGCCCTTTCCCTCCCCTCCCTTCCCCTCCTCGACACACCCTTACACATACAAATTTCCACAGTACCCGTGACTCACAACTCATACGAAGGCAGTGAGTCACCCCTGTGATATCATCTCTCTCTCTCTCTCTCTATCTATCTATTTATCTATCTATCTATCTCTCTCTTTCTCTCTCTATCTCTCTTTCTCTCTCTATCTATCTATCTATCTATCTCTATCTATCTATCTATCACTTTATGAGAGAGAGACTCGAGAGGCAGGGGGGGGGGGAGATAAGATAGGAATTATTCATGTTGAGAGAGAGAGGGGGGGGTGTGTAGATAACGAGAGACAGAGAGAGAGAGAGAGGGACGGACAGATAGACAGACAGACAGACATGCATGAATATAGAAAAAGAGATAGACATGTGTACATGACTAGTATGTGAGAGAAAGAGAGAGGGGGGTGAGAGAGAGAGGAGAGGAGAGGAGACGGGAGAGAGCAAGAGACGAGACGAGAGAGAGAGCGAGAGACGAGAGAGAAGAGAGGAGAGAGAGAGGAGACGAGACGAGACGAGAGAGAGAGAGGAGACGAGAGGAGAGAGAGAGAGGAGAGACGAGACGAGAGAGAGAGAGAGAGAGAGAGAGAGAATGAGAGACTACATAGTTCCTATATAACACTATACGGGTCTCTCGCTAACGGTTCAACCAGGCAGCTGTTACCACATAACCTTTCCAAATGACATCATAACACAATACAACATCTACATAGCCATGATGCTTTCAGATCTTTCTCTATTTCCTTTCTCTCTCTCACATAACAAGCAAACATGCATTCAATGAAAAGGCTTAGTGACGCATAAGTAGAAATTCAAATGTTAAGACACGGTCAGTTTAGGGCGACAAGTATTCGCAATGTAATTCGTCATTCTGGTTCTCTGATTTGTTTTTTTCACCTCTAAGACAAATAGTTGAAAGAGCAAAATACACGCAGATGTGTAGACAGGCACAGCCACAAGCTAGTCGTTTTGTCTTGTCGTTTTAGACCGGAAATTCACAATAACCGGATTCCAGACTGGCTTGTGACGTCATAAGCTGACGCCATGATGGAAGTATGAGATATATATTTTCTTTTTCTCTCATTTTCTCGCATGATTCTCATCTCCCGTGATTTCAAGAAATGATAAGAGATATATCGATGATAGATATAATTCTCGATGCGTTTTGAAATAGAGGAACGTAAGAGGTAACCATGTAATTAGACCTGTTGCTTAGGCGCATAGTTTAGATTTCATCAACACGTGTTTATGAGCAAAGCGATGTACGTTTATCGGAATTCCAAACTCTCTCTCTTTTTTATTTCATTATATAGGGTTTGCGTGTGGGTGTGCACGTGCCAGAGAGGGGGCTTGGGAAATTAGGTAAGGAAGGAGGGAGGGAAGGAGAGAGAGGGAGAAAGATAGAGAGAGACTGGGGGGGGGGGAGAGGAGAAAGAGAGAGAGAGACGGGGAGGGGGGTGAGAGAGAGAGAGAGGGGGAGAGTGAGAGACAGAGAGAGAGAGAGAGAGGGAGAGAGAGAATGCCGGAGACAGACAAACAGACAACAGACTTAGTCAATATAAATTACCCTGCAATACACACGCCACATGCATATCTTCATTTGAAAACGATCTACAACATAATATGAGGCGTAAAGGCAACACTCCCTTTGGTGGCCTGTTATGCGGTTCAAATATCCTCACGTGTAGCCTAACGGTTCGTGTGTGTGTTTGTATGTGTTGTGTGTTTGTGTGTGTGTGTGTACATGTGTGTGTGTTTGTGTGTGTTGTGTGTTTGTGTGTGTGTGTGTATGCATGCGTATGTGTGTATGTGTGTGAGTATGCGCGCGTGTGTGTGTGTATGTGCGTATGTGTGTGAGAGAGAGAGAGAGGGGGGGGGGTTAGGATGGCCATATGAGTTGCGTGCGTATTCCCATGTGTGTCAGTGGAAGGCCGCGTGTGCGTGCAAGTGTGTGCGTGTGTGTACGCATATATGTGTCGAATATATCCAAATTAATGCAACATTAATAAGTGCAATGTTATCTTCTTACATATCTTATTACAATGAAGCTATGAGTATGATGTTTCTAATAATACCTTCTTCATAATTCAAATACTCAACTTTGTATCTATTTGTATCTATTTGTATCTTTGTATCTACCGATGATTTTGAACTCCAAAGTAATATATATTATTCGAAGCGCTTGCATTAATATCATTAACTGCTAATTCACATATATCTTATTAAAAAAAAATGAGATAGATGGGTAGGTGTAAATAAGTAGATAGAATGAGAGATACATAACTGGATAAACAGATAGATAAAGAAATAGATAGAGATAAGTAAACGCATAGATAGATAGGTGTAGATAGAGTGATATAGGTATAAGTATATATATTTTTCTTTTTCTTTTTTTCTTTGCAAGCTTAAGGGTGACTAAACTATTATAAAGGAAATGATGTACTAACAGTGTTATCTCTTCCTGTAGGGCTGTATCTATATGTACCTAAAATGCACCACTTTGTCACAATCTTCAACTATCATGTATTGTAGAGTTTTTGTGCGGTGTGTGTATATATATGTACAAACACACACACACACACACACATATATATATGTGTGTGTGTGTGTGTCCCTGAACACCACACCACAACACCATTACAACGCTATACAAATAAAAATAAATACCACACTGACACCATACAAACCCTAAACACCACACTGACACAATACAACTCCCAAAACGCCACACTGACACATTACAAATCCAAAAAAACACCACACTGACACCATACAAATCCCAAACACCATACCAGACACCATACCCAACCACTCACGGACTTCGACAGCCAAACCATTCTATAAATACAGTGACATACCCGACGACCGCATCTTACGTGTCACGGGTCAAAATCAAGGTCATGACCCCGCCCTCCCCCCTGTTTTTTTTTTTTTTTCTTCTTCTACTTCTTCCTTATTTCTGTTTTTATTTTTGTTTTGTATCTTGCCTTTTTATTTTTTTTTCTGTGTCTCTTCTCCTTCCTCTTTTTTCTGTTTCTTTCTCCCTCTTCTTCTTTTTCCTCTTCCTATTCATCTGTTTCTTCCTTCCTCTTCTTCTTCCATATATTTCCCCTTCTTCTTTCTTCCTCGTCACATTCTCTTCTTCTATTTATTTCTTTTTCCTCCTCTTCCTCTATTTATTACTTTTTCTTCTTCTTCCTCCTCCCTCTCCCCTTTCGCCCTTTTCGTCCCTTCGATAAGATACGTACCCTTTCTTATTATCTTCTATATCCTTTTATCACTTATCAGTTTGTACCGAAGTAATCTTATCAATTGCATGAGTCTTCTAGAAAGATCTCGATTATTAACTCAAGTGAATTCCTTGGTGATGTTTCAACTCGTGTGACATGTTAATTTAACACATATGGTAACAAAAAAAAAAAAAAAAAAAAAAAAAAAAAAAAAAAAAAAAAAAAAAAAAAAATATATATATATATATATATATATATATATATATATATATATATATATATATATATTATATGTGTGTATATGTATGTGTGTATATGTATATATATACATATATATACGTATGTATATATGTATATGTATATATATATATATATATATATATATATATATATATATATATATATATATATACATATATATGTGTGTGTGTGCATATATATATATATATATATATATATATATATATATATATATATATATATATATATATATATGTATATATATATATATATATATATATATATATATATATATATATATATATATATATATATATTATCTTCGTTACAAAATGATAATAATGCTGATGTTAACAGTTTTATGAGAAAAAATATAATGATGGATATGATAATGATGTCAATGTAGCTAATGCTATTGATAATTATTATAGTAATGCTAATAACCGTACTAATGGTTATCATCATGGTCACCATGACAATATGAAAACGATAAAATGAATGTTGTTATTGAAAGAAAGAGAGACAGATAGAGCGAGAGGAAGATAAAAATATGAATATATAGAGAGAGGGGGAGGAAGGGAGAGAGAGAGAGAGAGAGAGAGAGAGA
>BOPN01001278.1:130648-135648 GCA_017312705.2 Penaeus japonicus
CTTTCTCCTCTGTCCTCCTTCTCCTCTTAATTCTTCACCCTATTCTTTCTCTTCCTTGCCTCCACCTATTTTCTCTTCTTTCCTCCTTCTCCTCCTAATTCTTCCCCCTATTCTTTCTCTTCTGTCCTCCTTCTCCGCCTAATTCTTCCCCCTATTCTTTCTCTTCCTTCCTCCTTCCCCTTCCTTTCCTCACCTCTTCGTCTTAGGATGAATTCCTGCACCAACAGATCATGACTTTTGTAACGTCATGAGTCATGGAACAGTCATCGAAGTAATTAGATTTGTGTCTCGTAAGGTCTTTCTCCCTGTCTGTTTTTTTTTTTTTTTTTTTTCTCCTTTCCTGTCTCTCTTTCTCTCTCTGTGTTTCCCTCTCCTCCTAACCCTCCCTCTTTCTTTCTTTCTCTCTCTCTCTTTCTCTTTCTATTTCTCTCTCTGTCTCTTTCTTTCTTTCCCCCTATCCTCCCTTCCTCTCTCTCTCCCTACCTTCCTCACTCACTCCCTCTCCCTCCCTCACTCTTTCTATCTCCCTCTCCCTCTTTCTCCCTCCACCGTTCCCTCCCTCCCTCCCTCCCTCCCTCTCCCTCCCTCCCTCCCTCCCTTTCCCTCCACCGTTCCCCCTCCCCCCCCCCCTCTCTCTCCTCCCTCCCAAGCACGTAAGGCGAGATAACACAAGTCAAAATAAGGACACAATCACACCACACTGACGCCCCCGGTACAAAGTCTTTCCTTGTGGGCGGCAGTGGAGGAGGGGGTGTGGGTGGAAGGAGGTGGAGGTGGAGGCTGTGGGTTGCAGCTCTAGGTGGTGGTGGAAGTCGAAGTGGAGGGGGCAGGCAGTGGAGGTGGTGTGTAGGTGGAATAGGACTCTTGCGAGGGTGTTTAGGCGTAGAGTGGGTTTTGATCGAGTGGGTGTAGGGCGAGTCGGTGTAGACCGATGTGGGTGTAAACCAAGTGGGTATACAACAAATCACGGTATACCAAGTGGGTACACACCAAACGGGCTTACACCAAGTGGGTACACACTAAGTAGGTACACATCAAGTGGGTACACACCAAGTAGGTACACACCAAATGGGCATACACCAGATGGGTATACACCAAGTGGGTACATACCAAATGGGCATACACCAAGTGGGTACACACTAAGTGGGTACACACCAAGTAGGTACACACCAAGTGGGTACACACCAGATGGGTACACACCAAATGGACATACACCAGGTGGGTATACACCAGATGGGTACACACCAAATGGGCTTACACCAAGTGGGTACACACTAAGTAGGTACACATCAAGTGGGTATACACCAAGTAGGTACACACCAAATGGGCATACACCAGATGGGTATACACCAAGTGGGTACACACCAAATGGGCATACACCAGATGGGTACACACCAAGTGGGTACACACTAAGTGGGTACACACCAAATGGGCATACACCAAGTGGGTACACACTAAGTGGGTACACACCAGATGGGTACACACCAAATGGGCATACACCAGATGGGTATACACCAAATGGGTATACCCAAGTAGGTACACACTAAGTGAGTACACACCAAAGTGAGTGTATACGAGATGGGTATACACCAAGTGACGTATACAAAGTGTGTATAAACCAAAAGGGTTTTAAAAAAGTGAAGGAAATTTGGTCCCATTTGACTTTGCGGTTAGTGGGGGTCACTGAGCGATATGCTTGTGGGCGGAGGTGGGCGGCTTTTACGTGTGTGTGTGTGTGTGTGTGTGTGTTTGTGAAGGTATTATTGATGTGTGGGTGGGCAGGATCTCGGGGCGGGTATGTTCTGTGTGTGTGTGGGAGGAGGGGATGTGTGTGTGGGGGGAGGGGGGATGTGTATGTATGTGGGGGGGAGGGAGGATGTGTATGTGTCGGGGGGGGGATGTGTTTGGGGGGGGGGAGGGGGGATGTGTATGTGTGTGGGAGGGTGGGATGTGTGTGTGGGGGGGGGGGGGATGTGTGTGGGGGTGGGGGGGGTAGGGGGGATGTGTGTGTGTGTGTGTTTGTGTGCTTGTATTCATATTTGTGTGTACGCGCATGTGTGTTTGTTTTTGTGTCTATTCATATATGTGTGTGTGCGTGTATTTGTATTTGTGCGTGTGTATGTGTGTAATCATATTTGTGTGTGTATAAATGTACTCATATTTACGTGTATAGGTGTCTACTCATATATGTGTGTGTATGTGTGTACATTTGTACTTGTGTGCCTGTTTACATCCATACGTTTCATAAATATCTGTTTGCATATACGTACACATAAGTCAGCTTATATTTATTTATATTTATGTGTACATTTCGTGGATGGCTGTACAGTATGTAGGCATGGGTGAGCGTGGGAATGGATTGTGATGTTGGTTGCACATATTGCAAATCACTGTATGCATTGGGTAATGTGCACATGTGGTGACAATGTCGATTTTTATATCATTTCAATCAAAGGTTTGATTTAATGATAATTGCGTCTAAAGTAAGAAGCAAAAACGAAAGAAGTCATACTAAATCAACAAAATCATTGCAACGGTGTAATTGCCACGAATATAAATATAGGGAATAGTTCTAAGTTAAGTGCATGTGTTATATCAGAATATAACACAATGTAACTTATTATTATTAGTGATAATAGTACGAATAATTTATTAATATCACGCAAGGGCACTTGTCGGGATTATTATTATATGTTGCATGCAATTTCATAGCATGCAAGGTTTCTATAGGTAGGTGATATGGAGGGGTGGAGGGGGGGGGAGGGAGGGGGTCATGAGGCCAACATGTATGAAAACTCGTAAATGTGAACGAGTAAATATGTACGTGTAAAAGTGTACATGTAAATGGGTACGTGTAGGTGTGAACGTGTAGGCGTGAACGTGTAAACTTGTATATTTTCTTTCGTGCCATGTAAGCATCATGCACCGTGCACGTTGCCATGCAGAACTGTCTTGCATGAGCGTCAGCCCAGTCATGAAAATGTACAGTCATTCTTTGTGGTTTTGTTATGACCAATGCTAAGGGAAAGCATGAAAAAATAGACATGTATTGAACCCAGCGTACCCTGAATTTCCCGTTTAAAATGAGGTTAGTGGAATCGATAATACATTGCAAGAGTTGTATTTACATAAGGGAATCCTACATACGGTATAAGTATCCTATTGATTTTTCATACGTATTTCGCCTCAATGCAATACTCAATCGGACACACGAATATGCTATCACTTTAATTAATACATGTCCAGGGTAGAATTTTACTTTCATGTGGGTGAACAAAAAAAAAAAAAAAAAAAATCTATTGATTTCTCATACATATTTCACCTTCATGCAAAACTCTCTTTTTTTTATATAATGCATGTCCAGGGAATAATTTTACTTTCATGTGGGTGCAAGTTCATCTTAATACCTATGAAAAGCGATGAGTAACCAGGCGTGAGTAAGAAAGTTGAGTGAGCGAGCGAGACAGAACAGTGGGTTGAATGTGGGTGAACCTCGCCACCCTGGATCCCCTCGTCTCGACCCAGGGACAGTAGTATTACCTGCTAGATCATTCTTTCTTTTGGTCTTTCCATCAACTTGAATTGAATAGATAGATCGCGGATCGTGTATTTGGTATATTACAATCGTATTCATGGAGAGGAAACGAGTAAAGAGCCGGGGAAAAAAGACTTTACGAAGCGGAGGTCGGAGCCACGCGTTGCCGAACGCCGGCGCCGAACCACGTGGTGTTCACGAGTGTCTCTTCACGACTTCCATGCCCGTTAGATAATTTTATTTTTCCTCTCTTCGCTTTCCGCCCTCTAAGTGACCTCGCGCGACCTCTGACCCTTGCAGCGACCTTAAAGAAACAGCCAAGGAGAGATCTGACGACCTTACGAACGTGCGAGTGCTTGCGAGAGCAATGGAAATTTCGAACATGGACTAAAGTCATCAGTGGTCTCTTGGTCGTCGTACCACCTCACCACCCCCTTCGTCCCTCCTTTCCCCTCCTCCCCTCCTCCCCTTCCTCTCTCTCTCTCTCTTCCTTCTTTAATGGCCTCCCCCTACCCCCTCCTCTTACCTCACCTCACCTCACCTTCCCTGACACCATCATCACCTCCCCCTCCCCCCTCCCCTCTTCGTCCCCGCTCCTTTGCCCTCATTCCCCCTCCCTCCTCCTCCCTTCCCCCTCCCCCCCCTATTGAGGTTCAAGGGTGACCAAGAAGTTCTGTGACTTGCTGGCTGCAGAAGAGGACAGTTTTCTTCGGGGAATTAATTTTTTTTTTTTGTCTCTTTCTTCTTGTCTTGCTCTTTTCCTTTTCTTTTTTTCTTCTTTTATAAATGGAACTAAGGAGGAATATGTGGATTATCAGGAGAGTATATCACACGCACACGTACACGCAATGCAGGCACGCATACACACACACACACCAAACACACACACAAATACAAGCACACACACACACAAACACACAAACACACAATCACAAGTAATATCCACGCCACCCCATCCCACGCGTACATACATCCAGACACATCCCCCTCCCTCCACCTCCGCCCCTCCCTACCCCTCCCCTTCCCTCCACCCTCCCTACCCCCTCCACCTCCCCCCTCCCTCCCTCAACCCTCCCCTTCCTTCCATCCCTCCCTCCACCCCTTCCTCCACCTCCACCCCTCCCTCCACCTCCACCTCCACCCTCCACCCCTCCTTCCACCTCTCCCTCCACCCCCTCCCTTCACGCACGCACTCGAAGATGACCAAGAAATGCAGCTGCCGACACTGCATCCTTTCACAGCAGCTGTTCCACTAGGCCGCTGTAATGGAGGCGAAGAAGTATTTTGCCTAATGGCGACATCTTGGGACAAAAGCCAGAGAAGGATTTTTTTTTCTTAATTTCTTTCTTTCTTCCTCTGTCTGTTTGTTTGTCTGCTTATGCCTGTCTATCTCTTTTCTTTCTCTGTCTCTGCTCTGTCTGTCTGTCACTTTCTCTCTCTCTCTTTTTGTCTGTTTTTTTTCTAT
>BOPN01001278.1:150648-155648 GCA_017312705.2 Penaeus japonicus
ACATGGAGAAGGATGACAAAAATAAAGAAGGTATGTAATTCTTCACCTTTATTATTGATTAGTACACAAAAGATAACTGTTTTCAGACTTATCATGTGTAATTTCCGGTGTAGATTCCGTTTTTTTCATTAAATTGTACAATTTTGCCATACATACATAGACATGTAATGGTTTTTGTGGACTAAATCATGTTATTTTGCCAAGGTGTTGCTCCCTCCTCACTGACAAAGTACGTAGCAAATTTGTCACGAACTGCTGTGGCACGACCAGGTCCAATATTGATGACATCATTTGTATCTTCAAATCCCACTATTCTCAAAGTGTCCTCGAAATTGTGCCCGTCCCTTACATGGACAAAATTGTGGAGCACGCAACAAGATTTGACTAGTATTTCTGCAAAATCGCACGACACGTCAATAGGCCTGTGAAATATTCGCCATTTATTGCTGAGAATACCGAATGTACACTCTATATAGCGTCGAGCGCGCGAGAGACGGTAATTGAAATTTTTTTTCTTGT
This sequence comes from Penaeus japonicus, assembly GCA_017312705.2. Taxonomy (NCBI): domain Eukaryota; kingdom Metazoa; phylum Arthropoda; class Malacostraca; order Decapoda; family Penaeidae; genus Penaeus; species Penaeus japonicus. Next base: position 151,168 of record BOPN01001278.1, read on the forward strand.
GATTCAAGTTCTTTCCTCCATAAGGGCGTTGAACATGATCAGAAATCCCGAAAGCTTCGTCTCCCACAAAGACGTAAGGCATAGCTTCACCATTGCTACATATTGGCTTACTATTTGGCACGTTTAAAGTATTATTCTGAAGCCTTTTATACAACTCACTAATTTTGAAAATACTTGAATCCGAGCACTTTCCATAAGAACCTACATCTATAAATGTAAAGCGATAATTACCATCGCATGAGGCAAACAACACAATGGAAAAAAAATTCTTATAGTTAGAGTACAAACTACCCGTGTCACTAGGTCGCTTCATTCGAATGTGTTTCCCGTCGAGGGCCCCCAAACAATTAGGGAAATTTGCGTTCTGTTTGAATTCATCTGAGATGTGGAGCCAGTCTTGTTGTGTCAAGGTCGGGATGCACTTTTCCTTCAAAATTATCCAAATGTTGACGCACACTTCTTTCACAACTTCAGCTGCTGTCGTTCTTCCACATCTGTATATGTAGTGAAGATCAGTGAAGGAACATCCTGAAGCTAGATACCTGAAATACGAAATATGATTAATATAAAAACATGATGATATAAAGGATATGATATAAACTATCAAATTTATTTCATAACGAAGTTATGAATAGCTCAACATTTTTAGTAAATAAATTATACATACTAGCAGAACCCGTTCAAATTGCAGGCTTCTTTTTTCAAACAATAATCGATCAAACAAAAAAAATCATACGGACAAGCAAAATTAGTTATTTATATGGATTTTTTTTTTACTTTATTGGCATAAAAAAGGGTGTTTTTTGATATACTAATTTTTGGGTGTAGATTACGAATCCGTTATCAGTTTTTAGGGGTCGGCTCTAGTTTTAAAGTTATAGCCAAGTTACCATGTATTTACATAGGAGGAAATTACCCGATGAAATGAAACTAACCTAAAATAATCAAAACTAACCTAAACTAATCTAAACTAACCTAAATTAACCTAAACTAACCTAAGCTAACCAAAACTAACCTATAACTCGAAAAATAATGAAAAACAGGAAAATGTTCATGAATAAAATGTTCTTAGAATTCAATTTCACATACACTGTGCAAATTTCATCAAGATCGGTCCATTTTTACGGTTTTTCCCCTATAACTCGAAAACTAGGGGCGACCCCCCAAAAACGGATAACGGATTCGGATTCAGGAGGTCAAAATACACTATAAAAAAACACCCTTTTTTTAATGCCAATAAAGTATAAATATACCATTTATATCACAGAATGAATGTCATCTGTATTTGAATTGTTGGAAAAATTATATTTTCTTTTCTTTTCTACAGCGGTTGTTCTTCAGAAGAAGTGGAAGAACATCAGAGATCATTACAGGAAGGAGTGCGCTAGAAGGCAAACTGGAAAGAGTGGATCAGGCGCGTCTTCAGCGAAAAAAGAATATATCTACTATTCCCAGTTGTCATTTTTGCCGTCGACCCTAGAGACTAGGCCTCAAAAGAGTAGCGATAAAGTAGAGGAAGATACTGACGTGCAAACAGCAAGAAGTGAGTGCAGCCAGGATTTGCCGAAGATTCAAGCGAAAAAGAAGAAAGTGTCCCATGAGGACAGTTTAATTGGCGCACTTTCAGCAAACATCTATAAGCAGATTCAAGAGCCAAAGGAAGATGCAGACAAAGATTTTCTCATGTCCCTTCTACCATATGTGAGATCTGTCCCAGACTCGGCGAAATTGGAATGCAGATGCGAAATAATGCAAGTTCTCAAGAAGTATAACACTCCTAGCATCAACCCTATGCAGTATGCTCCGTACCCTAATTCCCATGTTAATCATCAGAATTATCGGACCCCTATTCAAAATTCTCAACCTGTTCTTGGACATTGCAGTTGTGAAATGCAAAATAGACAAACACCTGGAGCGTCACCCCCTGCTTCTTCTCCTCTGAGCACACAGTCTGTAGCTTCTTCTAACACAACTATTGAAGAACTGATACAGTAATAAGTTATGCATAATAGACACTCCCTGCCATTTCTCCTCTGAGCTCAGAGTGTGTGTGTAGCTTCTTCTGATTCAATTATTGAGCAACTAATGTTTTGATATCTGTACCTTCTTCTGACATATTTAAGTATTGAGGAATTGATTTACTAATAAATATTAGTATTAACAATTTGTATTACTCACCTTAAAGTTATAGCCAGTCTTTCTTTAGGAGGAATACTTTTTCTCATATTCGTATCTTGCTTCTCAATGGATTCTTCCAAAAGTGACAGCAGTTCATAAAAGGTTTGGCGGGACATTCGGAAATAATTGAAAAACTTAGTTGGATCATCTTCCAATTCTTTGAATAGGAGATAGTGAGCACCTTCTGTTAAACGGGCACTAGTTATAGGGTGTGCCCATAACCGTCCACGGCGCCGCTGTCGACGTTTCTTTCGAAGCAATAGTGTTAACAACAGCACTTTCTGTTCTAAGCTCATTTTTTAACACAACCTTTCGCTGCAACGGCAAGTCTTGAACTGAAGCGGCAGCCGCCTTTACCATGTCACACGGGCGGGTCGGCCGCTAGTAAACCCGCAGCGGTTTAGTGGCGGCCGACCCGCCCGTAGCTATTTATGAAAAACGACATTTTCAGCGGGCAAAAACCGCTCGTCTGACACGGCCTTATTTATCTTCCCATTTCTTTCTTTTTTTCCTTTTTTTCTTTCTCTATTCTCCTCCATCATCTCCTTCTCCTCCTCCATCCTCATCTCCTCATTTTCTCGATCATTATCATCATCATAATCATCATCTTGTCATTCTCTGATCATTATTATTATCATCATCTTGTCATTCTCTAGTCTTCAGCATTTTCTTTCTTAATTAATTCCATTCCCTCTGACGTCAAAAAAAGGAACCCACAACACACACGTGATAAATCTCTGAATAAAAGGGATCGAACCCAATTGCTGATTAGGATCCAGATTCCTTTAATCGATTTAGATGAATAACTTGGATGCTAAAAAAGAGGAAGAGAGTTTGCTTGCAAAAATCTTAAAAAAGGGGGAATAATTTATTCTCTTTATAACAGATTGAGTAATGATGGATATATGATTAAAAAGAAAAGGAGATAAAGGGATAATAAGAGAGAGACAGAGTAAAAGTGAGAGTGAGAGAAAGAGAGAGTGAGAGAAAGAGAGAGAAAGAGATGAGAGAGAGAGAGAGAAAGAGAGAAATGAAAGAAAGACCGAGTGACAGAGAGAGAGACAGAGATAGAGAGAGAAGGAGACCGAGCGAGAGAGAAAGAGAAATGAGTGAGAAAGAAAGAGAGAGAGAGAGAGAGAGAAAGGATAAAAAATAGCAAGGTAAAGAGAAAAGTAGATGGATAGTAAAGTAAATAGAGAAAGAGAAAGAAAGAAAAAAAAAATTAAGAATAAGTTGGTGTCGTAAACAACTTTTGAATTTACGATCGTTGTTTCTCTTATCTTAGTATTGCATGCAACACACACAATTGCCCTCCCTCTCGGGCTATCGTTCTCTGTGTGTTCGTCTTTCTTTTTACTATATACATATATAATGTATGCATTTCATGTATATATATATATATATATATATATATATATATATATATATATATATATATATATATATATATATATATATATTATATATATATATATATATATATATATATATATATATATATATATATATATATATATATATATATATATATATATATATACATATGTACATATATGTACATATATATTATATATATATATATATATATATACATATATATATATATATATATATATATATATATATATATCATATGATAACAGGAATAATAGTTGTAGTAATAGTAATAACATTATTCGCTAAAGTATCATTAATAACGATACTAATGATAATGATAATAGTCCCAGTGACTGTTCTTCATCTATCAACATCAGTCAAAAAATAACAAGATATAAATATACAATGAAACCAAAACCGAAATAAAGAAGAAAAGCATAACCCTATATTGATATACCTGATAACATACAATACGTGTCAACTAAATGCAATTTGAGGAAAATCAAACAAACATATATTTCTCCACCATTTTTTCCCCCTTCCTCAAGCCTTCACTTTGACCAAAATGGTTCTTCATCCATTCATCCAGCCTTAATTAATAATTCTTGAGGCAAATGGGATTATACTTGTTGGTACAGGGGATATCGTACCAATAATGGTTGTTACTCCCATGTAAGATGGCGCAGTTGGCAGAAGTTCCACTATTGGGCTCTTTCGCTCCCCAGAAGGGCACGCCCATCGGAACGGCTCGGTTGTTGACGAATTTCCAAGTTCCTTCGTTCACTTCGTCTGTAGCTCCGAGCCAGTAGTGCTTGGCCTTGGTGACCTCTGGGAAGGGAGAGGGGAGAGAGGAGGAGGAGGGCGTGATTAGGCCCATGGTAATGCCAGAGCTGGTCCATGTAGACAACAGAAAGCCGCTTTTGCCC
>BOPN01001278.1:165648-168148 GCA_017312705.2 Penaeus japonicus
TCTTAAATTCTCTTTAATCTCTTATCTTATGTTCACGGTTCAAAAATATTTCAGATTCTGGTATTGTATTTGTGTAGACTTGTGTTTTTCATTTCCTGTTTTGTTTGTTAGTCGCCTCTTTTTTAAATGGGTTTACACGAGTTTGGTTGTGATAATCACTTTGAAGTTAAACTTTTCCTACACCTTCAAATCCCTTGCTTAATTAGGTCAACAGTGATCTCAGCGCCCGATAATATGCGGCCGCCATAAACACCGACTGTTGTGCTACAGCATGCAATCAACACATAAAAGTTTTGTTAGAACGCTTAATTGATATGTGACTAATGTGTTAGCCTATTCAGACAAAGCTTCTTCAGTACAACCACTCGCTGTCAAGGCATCCATTTTGTTAAATACCCTTGCCTGCCTTGTTTTACAAAGTATATCATTCTTTAAATGTTGGATGAGGCTGCATTATATATTAGCGTGTTCTAATTCCAATTAACTTACTGACACGAATGACGTGAGCTTGCCTACGGAAAAACAACAACAACAACAACAACAAAAAAAACGCCAGGGTGACATGAATATGTCATCGCGGGTTTTTTTTTTTTTTTTTGTATTTTTATTTATTTATTTATTTATTTATTATTATTATTTTACAGATCAGAGCGTTTTCTAAAACTGTTCCATACGATTATTTTTAGCTCGTGAAAGATTATGAAAATCATGATTACGTTTTTGGGGTTGGTTTAAAATCTCAAGCTTAGATGAAACCACTCTCCACTGTCGCAACTTAGCCCTAACTTCATAGAGCGATGGCACACAGCAAGATGCCGAATTCCGGCAGAAAGAGAAAAAGGACGATGGACCAGACCATGTGCTGCAGCTGCACCATGACTCTGTGTCCGCATGGCTGCTTTGTATTGTGGCACTCACAGCCGTAAGCGCAGGTCGCCTTTCTCTTCTGAAATACAAAGTCCTAAATAAAAGGAGCTCTTTGTGCTCTCATAAACTGACAACACTCTCGTCTGACTGAGTTTGATGAGCAGATTTAGACTCTTTAAAACAGTTTTAGTCGATTTTGATATAGAGATGACCTGTCATCTCTTCTAGTATCATAATGAGTAAATAAAAGCGACAGAGAGAAATACCTGGTTTGCAGGCAGGTTTCACTAGTATCCGTTTAGTGGTACAGACTCGAAAATGGATGCCCCGTATTCAATAGGTCAACATGTAGGTGTAGAATTTTGGCGTTTGCAAAACATTTCCAGTATCTTTACATAACCTTACATAACCTTCCTAATCCTGATGGCATCCCCTTAACCTTTCTTCCCAAATTTCCATATGCCCGTCGAAGCAGGGATGGCATATGACAGTCTCTGCAGTCTCTCTATGCCTGAAAACATAGACACCACTATTCATAATTCTTATCATCATTATTATCATTATTATTATTATTATTATTATTATTAGCTTTATCTGTATTAAGAGGAAGGTGATCCAGATCATGTGTAGCAGCTACTCATTGCTGTATTACAGACAACCGTGGGTACAGGCCCCCTTTCTCTTCTCATCTCTTCATGATCTTTGTTAACTCTAATAATAATAAGTAGCTTTTTTGTCCTACTTTTTTCACACTGAGTGTAAAGAACATAATGAACTGATATGGACTAAAAATAACAATTTAATGGTATCACAATATTGGTATATCCTATTAAATCGTACATGTTAGACTTGCCATATACAAAAGTGCAAAAGTAGGTGATATGTCGCTCACTGCTCCCTTACTCAGAAATTAAATCCGACTTGAGTGCCGATCAGATGGCTTTAGTGATCTTTACCTAAATGTAGATACTTAGGATACTTTATTGAATGCTAGTATAATTGAAGGAACAAACTCAGATTCAGAGGAAAAGTTTCACCCATTTTATTGTACTTTTTTTTTTCTTTTTTTTGGGGGGGCTAATGAATTGCTTCTTAATTCTCTGTATACATAATAGTTTTAAATAAATCTAATGCATTTTAGTTGCAAAAGATGATAATAATCACGGAAGAGGTCACACATTCCAATGCCGCTGGTCGATTGCTTTTGTAGTGGCAATTCATTTTCCATTAAAGGAAAAAATAAAATCATACAACCGTGTATAACTAGTACTTACCATCTACCATAATCTAAATGTAACAGTAAGTAATATGTAAAGTAGCCTTTGTACTTCACAATCAGATAGGAGGATGTTGAAGTTGCTAACCCAGCAAAGCCTATGAATAATAATGATATAACCTTTATGATGTGGGCGTAAAACCAAATGGGACATTAGTCTAAACATAAATGCATCTATATATACATTCATTATGAGTTGTATTTAATGATCAGAATTATCACAGTTTCAATATAAACAGGAAGATATAATCGTGGGAGAAAGAAAAAATGATAAATAGGCAATTAATATTCTTGATCTGTTGAATTAATGTAACAAAGCTAATTTAACAAATCTGGTTATTCTAGAACATGAAATTA
>BOPN01001278.1:190648-193148 GCA_017312705.2 Penaeus japonicus
ATATATATATATATATATATATATATATATATGTATATATATATATATATATATATATATATATATATATATATATATATATATATATATATATGCATATATATACTTACATATATAATAATAATAATGATAATAATTCTGAATTCCCCTCAAGAGCTACAGTGTATTTACGACCCTTAAGTTCTGTTCATGTGAAGCACTCTCTCTTCCGGCCAGACACAGGCCAGGAAACGATAAATTTTCACGTGTTTCCGCTCCGCCTAATCGGTTCTCTCCCCTTTTTCCGCCATTTATAGAATGAAATATAGTGGTCTCAGATTTTAATAGAATTATGATGATTGTTGAAGTGTCTGTGTTATGTTGTTGTTATTGTTATTATTATCACGATTATCATTATTGTAAATATTATTAATCATAACTTTTAATGATATTTATTTTAAACCATCACAACTGCAAAATGGAGACCGGGATAACAAGTAAGAAAAATATATATCCAGTGTTTCAATCAAAATACATGCGAGCATTTACAACAACAACAACAACAGAAAATAAAGTTATCGTACCCCAGGCATCATATCACAGTGCAAAGAAAGTGAAAACATGCTTCCGGAAATATGTCCCCTTGCAATAACAACCCAACGATGCGTTTGCTGATCACATAACATGAAAATACGGGTTAACTTGTAATGTGGAATTTATCATTTGCCAAATGCTTATAACAGGATCTAGCAAATAATATATACTGTATATATGTATATATATATATATATATATATATATATATATATCACAACTCTGCAAATACAACACCACTTCACTTGCAAAAGCCCCGGGGCTGAAGACTCTACTACTGTGTGAATTTTATGGTGACGTTACCTACATTTCATGACGGCTTCATGAATTGTTGACATTCATGGACACTTTCTTCTGGTGATTGGGTATTGCTGGGTGGGAAAGGAGTGCGGTTGGAGACACTTTCCACGTGATATGTTTTCTCTATCTTTCTTTCTGTGTCTCTTTTCCCTCTTTCTCTATCTATCTATCTATCCCAATCCCTCAAATTTCTCTTTCTCTCTCTTTATGAGGATTATATAGCATGTTTATATATGACATTCAAACATCAATAAATATACAATATTACATGAATCACACACTTCTTATTGAGGCAATCGACGGGTCAGATCAGGTCAACTTTGATGGACATGTGATTCACACATAGTTGCCTTCCGAAGTACCATCATCCTCAAACCAAAATACCTTTAGCTACCACACCTCTCCGTTCCAGACTACCTTCCCGCGTAACCACAGGGGACGGCGGCTGGAAAACCCTTCCATATAAGCGGGACATCTGGAACATACAAGAAGACCGGGATGGAATGCGCTACTTCTGATGGCTTTTTACGCCCGTTTATACGTGTCGTGATAGTGTTTATTACTGTGATCATTGTGTTGTAGTGTATATTATCTATCGTGCATCATAACGTTGGGCTATATGCGTTATGGAATAAACCTGAATTGTATAAAACCTGTGTCTGGCATCACTACCTATTTTGTGTGGGGTTATTAGTTCCAACAGACTAAGACACCCATCACAAGCTGGTGCTAGCAGTGGGATGGAAACAAACTCGCAAACTGGTGCGAGCGGTAAGGCCCATTATGTGCGCTATTACAAACTGGTGCTTGGTGGATCGAAAACCGCCACCATCCCAAACTGATGTCAGCAAGAGATCGTTCTCGCCTCTTATTTTCTTTAAAAGTCGTGGACTGCTCGCCACGAACTTCTTTTAAATCGCACCGCCAATACATTTTTTTTCATTCTCACGTGATCACAGTAGTGCAATACACCACGTTAGGCAGTGGAATCAAGGGAAGTCAATAGAGTGTCTCAGTTTCCTTCTTTTTCTCCCACTATTTTTTCCACTCTTACTAACCCTCCCTCAGATTTTTTTTCTCAATGTGTACGGATTTTTTTTGTACGTTTATTTATTCATATAGATATGATTGTTAAAAATATTTCTTATGATCATGTTTCATGGAAATTATTCGGAAGTGCGTGATTTTTATTATTCATATTAAGTAGCTACAATTTATCCTCTTTCTCAATTTGTTCGTATTTGGTCTAATCTTAAAATATCTCATGAGATTAACGAATTCAAACCTCATTTTTTCTTTATATATCATACATATCAGTTATGCTGAACTATAGCCTAGCCTGTCGAACGCAATTTAGTCTAAAATGATTCCCGATATAAGAGCCAGAGATGCTAGGGTTGTATGCAAGACGTTTTGGTCATGCTGCGAGCCGACTATCCGACGGATCAATTATTGCACTAAATATTTCCGACTCGGATTAGTTTCATCATTATCATCATTATCCACATGATTATTTTTGTTTTTGTTTTAATAATTATATTTATATCTATATATTTAGAATTATTTAAAAAGAAAAAAATACTAGGTCACTTGACTAGGTAATTTCGTACTCTAGCAAGTCATTCAT
>BOPN01001279.1:12500-20000 GCA_017312705.2 Penaeus japonicus
AACATTTAACAGGAAATCTAGATCAAACTGTTTCATCACTGCGCCCAAACACGAGCTTCTGTTAGCCTTCCCGCTTACACACGCAGCGTCGCAATAACTCCTCGACCCTGTCGGCTCCGACGTCTGCAGTACCGGTAAACAGGATCCAACACTACTCTGTCGGCTTTGGAATAGAATCCAATTACTTAGTTGCGAGCGTCGCCTGGCGGGAATGCGGGTCGGGGCGGGAAAGGCGATAGAGACTTCCTGGAATCTGTATTGTCCGCGAGTAATAAAGGGAAGTGGATAAGGGTATCAGGATTAGAAGAAAGAGGCGATGTTTGACTTTGATACGTATATTTATGCAGGGCCACCAAGTGCGAAGCCGTACCGCGGGCCAAGTGGTGGATGCGGGCCCCTCACTCATTCTTGCGTTTATATTTTGTTTTGTGATATATATATATATATATATATATATATATATATATATATATATATCTATATATATATATATATATATATATTTATTTATTTATATATATATATTTCCACGCATGAATTCACGGCGCAAGGTTGTAAATGTAAACACGATGCAACTCTACGGTTTTCATGGTATTAAAATTGCTTACTTGAAAGAAGAAGAAAATGGAGCAAGGGCAAATAAACTCGAATATAAACAATGGATTTTTTTTTTCCATTTTTACAGGCCCCTTTCGGGTATCGGACCGGCGCAGAAGTTCTGTATCCTGTCTCCTTTCAGCTGTCCTGCATGTATGTATATATGTATTGGACGCACATGCTGTACATCCATACTTGCATATGTACATGTATAAGTATATACATACATTCGTATGTGCATGTCCTATATGCATACAAATGTCCAACGTCCATATATCTAGCTCACTGTGTACACACACACACACACACACACACACACACACACACACACACACACACACACACACACACACACACACACACACACACACACACACACACACACACACACACACACACACACACACACACGCGCGCGCGCGCGCGCGCGTCCATATATCTAGCTCACTGTGTACACACACACACACATACACACACACACACACACACACACACACACACACACACACACACACACACACACACGCACACACACGCACACACACACACACACACACACACGCACACATATATATATGTATATGTATATATATATCTATATATACATATACATACATATATATATACATTTGTTGTTTACTGTTCGTTGTTGTAACCGATCTCCTTTTGTTTGTTTTCGTTTTTATTTGTATTATTCGCTGATATTTGTTTAAGAACCTTTTGATGGTGTCTATTTTTGTTATATTTTTGATTTTTTTTTGTACTATGGCTGTTTTTGTTGTTATTTTCATTTTGTTTTTATTAGATGAATATTAAGTAGTAAATAGTAAATATATTTTTTCTCGTTTAATGAACACCTTTGGTTTTATGGTTATATTTTTTGGTATTTTTAGAAGCCTATTAGGGTATTCGTAGATATATAAGTTCCTCAATATTTCTTTCCTTGTAAGCGGGCCCTTTATATATATATATATATATATATATATATATATATATATATATATATATATATATATATTTTTTTTTTTTTTTTTTTTTTAGAAGTTTTTTTCTTTCTTGTAACCGATTTCTTTTGTTTATTTTTCCTATTATTATTGTCATTATTATTACCATTATCATTACTACTATTATAATCATCTGTATCATTTCTACTATCATCATTATTACTATTATCTTTTTTTTATCATAAATTATCAATGACATTCGCTTACTCTTCTTGTTATCATTACTGTTGCCGCCATTCTCACTATCATCATTACTATCATATTATCATTATTGCTATCATTATCACTGTCAACCTTATTATCATATATATGTATATATATATATATATATATTTTTTTTTTTTAAATATTATATCCATTCAGTGTCGCCAAAACAGTGTAAATAATCCGCCATTTTGAAAAAAAAAATCCACCATTTTGAAATTTTCGGCAATTTTCAATATGCCTCAAATTTTAATCTATTCCAACATGTTCTTTATTTTTCAATCACCAATTACGCATTATAAACATGCCTTTGATGTAATAGGAAACTTTTGTGTAAAGAAATGTTCGTCTCAAAACATTATATCCATTCAGTATAGCGAAAACAGTGTAAATAAATCGCCATTTTGAAAAATTAAAATCCGCCATTTTGAAATTTTCGGCAATTTTCAATATGCCTCAAATCTTAATCTGTTCCAACATGTTTTCTTACCAAGGAATACGAAGAGAAAAAGTTCACAGGAAAAAATGCCTAATTTTTTCTAGCAAATGACCTGTTTATCCTACGCTGCATGAAATGAGAGTGATTGTGAGGCGCTGCATGAAATGAGAGTGATTGTGAGGCGGTGCATGAAATGAGAGTGATTATGAGGCGCTGCATGAAATGAGAGTGATTGTGAGGCGTTGCATGAAATGAGAGTGATTGTGAGGCGCTGCATGAAATGAGAGTGATTATGAGGCGTTGCATGAAATGAGAGTGATTATGAGGCGCTGCATGAAATGAGAGTGATTGTGAGGCGTTGCATGAAATGAGAGTGATTGTGAGGCGCTGCATGAAATGAGGATATGAGGCGTTGCAAGAAATAGAGTGATTATGAGGCGCTGCATGAAATGAGAGTGATTGTGAGGCGTTGCATGAAATGAGAGTGATTGTGAGGCGCTGCATGAAATGAGAGTGATTATGAGGCGTTGCATGAAATGAGAGTGGTTGTGAGGCGCGCGGCGTGTTGAAAAAGGCCGCCTTCAACACTACAATCAACACCACCACTAACCTGTTGGTGCAAATATGAGGCCTTGCCAGTGTGGACTGGCCATAATTGCTCCTATTAACTAGGTAATTTTCAACGATCTTGTCATTATAATGTAAAATATATTGTATCTTATTAGATGTTGTATCTGCTGGTCAGTGAAAAGAGGAAGAAAAAGAAGAAAAAATAGTACGATACTTGTAAGAAGAAGTAAGAAGAGAAAAAAGAGAAAAATTAGCATGACTTTAATTAAGAAAAAATTTATATTAACTATTTTACGATTAGATTGTGTTCGGTTACAGCATTTCTAAAAATAGTCGTGCGTTTATTAATTGTTATAAATCTTTGTCTTATCTTTTAAAATACGTATAACTATTATCTCTTTGCGCGCGTATATTTGTGCAAGTATGCGTGTATGTATGTATGCGTATGTTTATGTCCCTGAATATTTGTTATTGATAATATTCAATTTTCACTCTAACACATAATTTTCATTATTATCATCACTCTCTTTATGGTTATCATTAAAATAACCAATTACGCATTAAAAACATGCCTTTGATGTAATAGGAAACTTTTGTGCAAAGAAATGTTCGTCTTAAAACATTACATCCATTCAGTTTCGCCATTTCCAAAAAAAAAAATGTCGTTTATTTTTTGGAAATTTTCGGCAATTTTCATTATGCCTCTAAATCTTAAGTTGCTCTAACATGTTTTTTGGCAAGGAACTGAGGATTATCCTACGCTACATATATATACATACATAGATACATACACACACGCACATACACATATATGGTCACACACGCAAACACACACACACACACACACATTCAGTATACAAATACACACGCACGTAACACACATACACACACGCCCACACATAGACACATACGTTTACACAAGCAGAGACGGACACACCCACAAACGTACGTACATACACACACACACACACGAATAGACAGACACACATAGATATACACAAACATGATCACATACACACATGCACAAACACAGACACGGACACACATATATATAATATACATGCAAAGACACAGATACACGGTCACACACACAAACATAGACATTCGTATACAAACACACATGCACGCACACACGGATAAATAGACACCAGCACACACACGCACATAACACACACACACACACTGACACACGAATAGACAGACACTAACACACATATACACACATATACACAAACATTGTCCCATACACATACGTGCACACCCAGACACGGACATACATGCACACACGCACACTTGCAGAGACGGACACACCTACAAACGCAAACAAGCACCTATGCACACACACACACACGCATGCGCACACACACGTATACACACACACACACACATGCGCACACACACACACACCCACACACGCATGCGCACACACACACACATGCTCACACACACACACATGCGCACACACACACTTATACACACACACACACACGCATGCGCACACACACGTATACACACACACACACACACACACATGCGCACACACACACACGCATGCGCACACACACACACATGCTCACACACACACACACACACACACATGCGCACACACACACGTATACACACACACACACACACGCATGCGCACACACACGTATACACACACACACACACACACATGCGCACACACACACACCCACACACATGTACGCATACACGCAATGACACACAAAGGCCTCACACAGGCTCATAAATAGAAAGACATTAACACACACTCACACACACACATACACACACACGCGCGCACACACATACACACACGCATGCGCACACACACACACACACGGCGCGCAATGACACACATACATAGTGATACATATTCACACACAATACACAAACGCAGCAGTACCACACACACACTCAAACACACACTGCACGGCACGCACACTCACATACACACACACACGCGCGCGCGCGCGCGATGACACACACGCCACACACACTAAAGAATAAAGAGACATTATTACACACACACACAAACAAACATAAAAAACAAACGCGAAACAAACAACCAAAAAAACACAGAAACAAACGCACACACAAACACACGCGCATTAAACTCTTTACCCAAGACGGAAAGCTTTGTCTCTGGCAAAAAGACCAATCAATACGGTCGAATCACAATTGAAATTCTAATTGTGAACGACAGCAAGTTTTTACTTAAGACTTCTTTGTCTTTGGCTAAGAGACCAGCCAATACAATCGAAGTTCTGCTCGTGGACACTGAAGCGGAACGAAATGGCGAAGTCCAGCGACGTCCAGAAAATGCTCGACGAGGTGATCCTCGGTCTGCAACGGCTGACTATCACAGATTCTCCGGATCAAGTGAAGATGACCGCACGTAAAGCAGAGCCACTGGCTGTGCCAAAGCGCGTGGCCAGGATTCAAACTGGGAAAAACCTGCAGAAATCACGCCAACCCCATAATATGCCTGCAGAGAAGCCGGAAAGCTGCGTTAGCAAGGGTCAATCCTCATGCTCCGAAGTTTCGGTGAAGGTTCCCCAGATGCAATCACTTCAAAAGCCCGAGACAAAGCAACCATCGCAGAAACCACTTCCGGTTCAACACAAAGACGAGAAGGCCGAGAAGGACGTGAGTGAAGGCCAGGCCTCATGCTCTGGCGCAAAGGAGATGCGTCCCGAAGGACAGTCCAAGGTGGAGCAAATGGCGGAGTGCCTTAAGATAGTCAAGAGCCAAATCAGGAGGATCTTCCTGAAGCCAACCCAGAGGGAAATTCTCCTTCTGAGTCAGGTGTGTCACGAGTGCAAGCTGCCGGTCCTTTCGCGAAAGGAACTCCAGGTCGCCTTGGGGAAGAAACCGACGGTGCTCGGCAAAGGCGCTTTCGGCGAAGCTTTGCTCAACTCCAAGCTGAATCTGGTCACAAAGTGCTCCCATGACATAGACTCGTTTCGAAATGCCATTTTCGAGGCGAAGTTTTTGCAGTTGCTCAACGAGCAGCAGGAATTAGCGCCCGTGGGCTTGTGCCCAGACGAGCTTGCCCCAGACGCAATATGGCGGGCCGACCTCGACAAGCTGTATAACCTGCTCTCGAGCAGAAGATCTCCATCGGACTCCAGATCGCCGAGGCCTGCGCCGGCTTTCACGCCGCAGGTTTCGCGCACAACGACATCAAGGAGAACAACATTTGCGTTGAAATCACTCCCGCAGGACCCGTGGTAACCATCATTGACTTCGGGATGGCTGACCTGTGTGGGACAACCGTCGGTGTGGCCTGCGAGTGGCATGAGACCCTGCACTACGCCCCCGAGATCTGCAAGAGCAACACGCCCGGCCAGTGCAGCAGCATGTCCGACGTGTTCAGCATCGGGCAGATCATTTGTCTGCTGTTCGAGGGCCTAAAGATGCCCTTGGCGCTACGGTATTGGTTCTTCAAGAGCCAAAGCAAGTTGCTCGAGGTACGGCCAAGCCTGCAGAAGCTGATCGAGTACCTGGAGGCGGAGAGGAGGAAGAACGTTGGCGCGCAGGAGGGCGGCTAGTGATCACCATAACCCTGGTCCCTACAATCATGATGCAATCATGACCACCTATCACATTCCTGGTGAATCACTCCAGTAGTAGTAGTAGTAGTAGTAGTAGTAGTAGTAGTAGTAGTAGTAGTAGTAGTAGTAGTAGTAGTAGTAGTAGTAGTAGTAGTAGTAGTAATAGTAATATTGTATAAATGTAAAAAAAAAAGTAAAAATAAATAATAATAATAAAAAAAAAAAAAAATATATATATATATACATCTAAACAAATGGACATGTATACATGACCATAAGTTTCAGTTTTGCTTGTGTCAGAGAGTGTTTTATTGTATGTGTGTGCGTGAACGATGGTGCCTATGTGCACGTGTGAGGACACAGCAGTTGAGAGCGATGAGCGGAGTGTGTGTGTGTGTGTGTGTGTTTGCGTGTGTGTGTATTTATGTGTATGTGTGTGCGCGTGTGCGTGCGTACGTGCGTGCGTGTGAGTGTGTGTGTGCGCGCGCGTGTGTGTGTATATGTGTGTGTGCTTGCGTGCGTGTGTGTGTCTCTGTGTGTGTGTGTATGTATGTGTATATCCCGTACATGATATATTTCCTCCTCATACGATTTTTTGAAACCACCTCTAGTTGCTTGCGTATTTTACCCCGTACCTTACGCAGCGAATAGACCCTTCGAAATAGCAGTCGTAAAAGAGAATACACACATTTTCGCAGTGTCATATCGTAGAGTCTTATTTTCGGATCGCTGCCTCGGGACGCCCATTCATCTCTCAATGGGCGCCGCGCTCTGAGGCCTTCGGGCAATGCAACACGCGAGAGTTTTCGTACTTTCTCTCTTTTCCTTTGTTTCTCTCTTTCATCCGTTTGTCCGTCTCCTCCTCCTTCTTCTTTCTTTCGCTCTTGCTTTATTTTTCTTTCTCTCTCTCTCTCTCTTTCTTTCTCCTTTCTCTCTCTCTCTTTTCCTCTCTAAATGGACATGTATACATGACCATAAGTTTCAGTTTTGCTTGTGTCAGAGAGTGTTTTATTGTATGTGTGTGCGTGAACGATGGTGCCTATGTGCACGTGTGAGAAGGACACAGCAGCTGAGGGCGATGAGCGGAGTGCGTGTGTGTGTTTGCGTGTGTGTGTGCGTATGTGTGTGT
>BOPN01001279.1:25000-30000 GCA_017312705.2 Penaeus japonicus
ATATTAACTATTTTACGATTAGATTACACCGGGTTACAGCATTTCTAAAAATAATGCGTTTAATACTCTGGTTATAAATCTTTGTCTTATCTTTTAAAATACGTATAACTATTATCTCTTTGCGCGCGTATATTTGTGCATGTATGTACGTGTATGTATCCATGCGTATGTTTATGTCCCTGAATATTTGTTATTGATAATATTCAATTTTCACTCTAACACATAATTTTCATTATTATCATCACTCTCTTTATGGTTATTATCAAAATAACCAATAACGCAATAAAAACATGCCTTTGATGTAATAGGAAACTTTTGTGCAAAGAAATGTTCGTCTTAAAACATTACATCCATTCAGTTTCGCCAAAACAGTGTAAATAATCCGCCATTTTGAAAAAAAAAATGTCGCCATTTTGAAATTTTCGGCAATTTTCAACATGCCTCAAATCTTAAGCTGTTCCAACATGTTTTTTGGCAAGGAATCCGAAGAGAAAAAGTTGACAGGATGAAAAACCTAATTTTTTAGCAAATGACCTGTTTATCCTACGCTACATATATATACATACATAGATACATACACACACGCACATACACATATATGGTCACACACGCAAACACACTCACACACACACACATTGGTATACAAATACACACGCACGTAACACACATACACACACGCCCACACATAGACACATACGTTTACACAAGCAGAGACGGACACACCCACAAACGTACGAATACACACACACACACACACACGAATAGACAGACACACATAGATATACACAAACATGATCACATACACGCATGCACAAACACAGACACGGACACACATATATATAATATACATGCAAAGACACAGATACACGGTCACACACACAAACATAGACATTCGTATACAAACACACATGCACGCACACACGGATAAATAGACACCAACACACACACACACTGACACACGAGTAGACAGACACTAACACACATATACACACATATACACAAACATTGTCCCATACACATACGTGCACACCCAGACACGGACATACATGCACACACGCACACTTGCAGAGACGGACACACCTACAAACGCAAACAAGCACCTATGCACACACACACACACGCATGCGCACACACACGTATACACACACACACACATGCGCACACACACACACACACACGCACACACACACACACATGCGCACACACACACACATGCACACACACACACACACACACACACACTTATACACACACACACACACGCATGCGCACACACACGTATACACACACACACATGCGCACACACACACACCCACGCACACACACACACGCATGCGCACACACACACACATGCTCACACACACACACACACATGCGCACACACACACGTATACACACACACACACACGCATGCGCACACACACGTATACACACACACACACACATGCGCACACACACACACCCACACACATGTACGCATACACGCAATGACACACAAAGGCCTCACACAGGCTCATAAATAGAAAGACATTAACACACACTCACACACACACATACACACACACGCGCGCACACACATACACACACGCATGCGCACACACACACACAAACACACACACACGCGCGCGCGCGCAATGACACACATACACAGACACACACACACACACACAAACGCGCGCGCTCACACACACACACAAACACACACTCGCACGCACGCACACTCACATACACACACACACGCGCGCGCGCGCGCGATGACACACACGCCACACACACTAAAGAATAAAGAGACATTATTACACACACACACAAACAAACATAAAAAACAAACGCGAAACAAACAACCAAAAAAACACAGAAACAAACGCACACACAAACACACGCGCATTAAACTCTTTACCCAAGACGGAAAGCTTTGTCTCTGGCAAAAAGACCAATCAATACGGTCGAATCACAATTGAAATTCTATTTGTGAACGACAGCAAGTTTTTACTTAAGACTTCTTTGTCTTTGGCTAAGAGACCAGCCAATACAATCGAAGTTCTGCTCGTGGACACTGAAGCGGAACGAAATGTCGAAGTCCAGCGACGTCCAGAAAATGCTCGACGAGGTGATCCTCGGTCTGCAACGGCTGACTATCACAGATTCTCCGGATCAAGTGAAGATGACCGCACGTAAAGCAGAGCCACTGGCTGTGCCAAAGCGCGTGGCCAGGATTCAAGCTGGGAAAAACCTGCAGAAATCACGCCAACCCCATAACATGCCTGCAGAGAAGCCGGAAAGCTGCGTTAGCAAGGGTCAATCCTCATGCTCCGAAGTTTCGGTGAAGGTTCCCCAGATGCAATCACTTCAAAAGCCCGAGACAAAGCAACCATCGCAGAAACCACTTCCGGTTCAACACAAGGAACGAGGCCGAGAAGGACGTGAGTGAAGGCCAGGCCTCATGCTCTGGCGCAAAGGAGATGCGTCCCGAAGGACAGTCCAAGGTGGAGCAAATGGCGGAGTGCCTTAAGATAGTCAAGAGCCAAATCAGGAGGATCTTCCTGAAGCCAACCCAGAGGGAAATTCTCCTTCTGAGTAAGGTGTGTCACGAGTGCAAGCTGCCGGTCCTTTCGCGAAAGGAACTCCAGGTCGCCTTGGGGAAGAAACCGACGGTGCTCGGCAAAGGCGCTTTCGGCGAAGCTTTGCTCAACACCAGGCTGAATCTGGTCACGAAGCGCTCCCATGACATAGACTCGTTTCGAAATGCCATTTTCGAGGCGAAGTTTTTGCAGTTGCTCAACGAGCAGCAGGGAATTCAGCGCCTCGTGGGCTTGTGCCCAGACGAGCTTGCCCTGGTGACGCAATATGGCGGGCCGACCTTCGACAAGCTGTATAACCTGTCACTCGAGCAGAAGATCTCCATCGGACTCCAGATCGCCGAGGCCTGCGCCGGCTTTCACGCCGCAGGTTTCGCGCACAACGACATCAGAGGAAGACAACATTTGCGTTGAGATCACTCATAGAGCCCGTGGTAACCATCATTGACTTCGGGATGGCTGACCTGTGTGGGACAACCGTCGGTGTGGCCTGCGAGTGGCATGAGACCCTGCACTACGCCCCCGAGATCTGCAAGAGCAACACGCCCGGCCAGTGCAGCAGCATGTCCGACGTGTTCAGCATCGGGCAGATCATTTGTCTGCTGTTCGAGGGCCTAAAGATGCCCTTGGCGCTGCGGTATTGGTTCTTCAAGAGCCAAAGCAAGTTGCCCGAGGCACGGCCAAGCCTGCAGAAGCTGATCGAGTGCCTGGAGGAGGAGAGGAGGAAGTTAGTTGGTGCGCAGGAGGGCGGCTAGTGATCACCATAACCCTGGTCCCTACAATCATGATACACATTCCTGGTGAACCACTCCATATGTAGTAGTAGTAGTAGTAGTAGTTGTAGTAGTAGTAGTAGTTGTTGTAGTAGTATTAATAGTAAAAATGTAGAAATGTAAAAGATGTAAAAAAAAATAAAGATAAAAAAAAAATATATATATACATCTAAACAAATGGACATATATACATGACCATAAGTTTCAGTTTTGCTTGTGTCAGAGAGTGTTTTATTGTATGTGTGTGCGTGAACGATGGTGCCTATGTGCACGTGTGAGAAGGACACAGCAGTTGAGGGCGATGAGCGGAGTGCGTGTGTGTGTTTGCGTGTGTGTGTGCGTATGTGTGTGTGTGAGTGTGTGTGTGCGCTTGTGTGTGTGTGTTTGCGTGTGTGTGTGCATATGTGTGTGTGTGAGTGTGTGTGTGCGCTTGTGTGTGTGTGTTTGCGTGTGTGTGTGCGTACGTGTGTGTGTGAGTGTGTGTGTGCGCTTGTGTGTGTGTGTTTGCGTGTGTGTGTGCGTACGTGTGTGTGTGAGTGTGTGTGTGCGCTTGCGTGTGTGTTTGCGTGTGTGTGTGCGTACGTGTGTGTGTGAGTGTGTGTGTGCGCTTGCGTGTGTGTTTGCGTGTGTGTGTGCGTACGTGTGTGTGTGAGTGTGTGTGTGCGCTTGTGAGTGTGTGTTTGCGTGTGTGTGTGCGTACGTGTGTGTGTGAGTGTGTGTGTGCGCTTGCGTGTATGTTTGCGTGTGTGTGTGCGTACGAGTGTGTGTGAGTGTGTGTGTGCGCTTGTGTGTGTGTGTGCTTGTGTGAGTGTGTGCGCGTGCGTTCGTGTGTGTGTGTGTGTGTGTGTGTGTGCGTGTGTGTGTATGTGTGTGTGTGTGCTTGCGGGCGTGTGTGTGTGTGTGCGTGTGTGTGTGTACTTGCGTGCGTGCGTGCGTGTGTGTGTGTACTTGCGTGCGTGCGTGCGTGTGTGTGCGTGTGTGTGTATGTGTGTGTGTGTACTAACAATGTTGATAACGATGATGATAACAATAACAACAATAATTCTAATGATAATAGTTACGGTAATAATAATGATAATAACGATGATAGTTACTATAATGATGACAATGATAATGATAGTGATGATAATAATGATAATAGTAATAATGATGATTATATTAATAGTAATAATGTTAATGATAATATTTATAACAATAAATAAAAAGATAACTAATAAAGATAACAGTAATAACACTGGCCATGATAATGATCTCAGTAATATGAGAATAGTAATGACCATAACGATAAGGACGATAGCACCAATGATGGAAATAAAAACGATAAAGATAGTGCAAAAAGATAGTGAATACACGCTGACATTGATGATTGTGATGCAATGAATGATGGAAAGATAATAGTGAGGATAATAGTAATAACGATATTGAATTAAAAGAAATATCAATTCTAAACACTTACTTTCTACATTGTAACAAAATATCGTACACACTATGTAGATGCGTTAACTCCCAATTCATGGGGAACCAAAGACCCTACAAGAAAAACAACCTATTTGTGTTGTGTTACGTAGGAATAACACGACTCAAGACCTATTTAGATTTTCGCTTGCTTCGATTTGTCACGTTAACTGTTCATACTTTCCTCTAAAGC
>BOPN01001279.1:35000-40000 GCA_017312705.2 Penaeus japonicus
ATTGATAATATTCAATTTTCACTCTAACACATAATTTTCATTATTATCATCACTCTCTTTATGGTTATCATTAAAATAACCAATTACGCATTAAAAACATGCCTTTGATGTAATAGGAAACTTTTGTGCAAAGAAATGTTCGTCTTAAAACATTACATCCATTCAGTTTCGCCATTTTGAAAAAAAAAAATGTCGCCATTTTGAAATTTTCGGCAATTTTCAATATGCCTCAAATCTTAAGCTGTTCCAACATGTTTTTTGGCAAGGAATCCGAAGATTATCCTACGCTACATATATATACATACATAGATACATACACACACGCACATACACATATATGGTCACACACGCAAACACACACACACACACACATTGGTATACAAATACACACGCACGTAACACACATACACACACGCCCACACATAGACACATACGTTTACACAAGCAGAGACGGACACACCCACAAACGTAAGTACATACACACACACACACACGAATAGACAGACACACATAGATATACACAAACATGATCACATACACGCATGCACAAACACAGACACGGACACACATATATATGATATACATGCAAAGACACAGATACACGGTCACACACACAAACATAGACATTCGTATACAAACACACATGCACGCACACACGGATAAATAGACACCAGCACACACACGCACATAACACACACACACACACTGACACACGAATAGACAGACACTAACACACATATACACACATATACACAAACATTGTCCCATACACATACGTGCACACCCAGACACGGACATACATGCACACACGCACACTTGCAGAGACGGACACACCTACAAACGCAAACAAGCACCTATGCACACACACACACACGCATGCGCACACACACGTATACACACACACACACACATGCGCACACACACACACACCCACGCACACACACACACGCATGCGCACACACACACACATGCTCACACACACACACACACACACACACACTTATACACACACACACACACGCATGCGCACACACACGTATACACACACACACACATGCGCACACACACACACCCACGCACACACACACACGCATGCGCACACACACACACATGCTCACACACACACACACACACATGCGCACACACACACGTATACACACACACACACACACGCATGCGCACACACACGTATACACACACACACACACACACATGCGCACACACACACACCCACACACATGTACGCATACACGCAATGACACACAAAGGCCTCACACAGGCTCATAAATAGAAAGACATTAACACACACTCACACACACATACACACACACGCGCGCACACACATACACACACGCATGCGCACACACACACACACACACACACACAAACACACACACACGCGCGCGCGCGCAACACACACACACACACACACACACACACACACACACACGCGCGCGCTCACACACACACACACACACACACTCGCACGCACGCGCACTCACATACACACACACACGCCACACACACTAAAGAATAAAGAGACATTATTACACACACACACAAACCAACATAAAAAACAAACACGACAAACAACCAAAAAAACACAGAAACAAACGCACACACAAACACACGCGCATTAAACTCTTTGCAAGACGGAAAGCTTTGTCTCTGGCAAAAAGACCAATCAATACGGTCGAATCACAATTGAAATTCTATTTGTGAACGACAGCAAGTTTTTACTTAAGACTTCTTTGTCTTTGGCTAAGAGACCAGCCAATACAATCGAAGTTCTGCTCGTGGACACTGAAACAAGACGAAATGTCGAAGTCCAGCGACGTCCAGAAAATGCTCGACGAGGTGATCCTCGGTCTGCAACGGCTGACTATCACAGATTCTCCGGATCAAGTGAAGATGACCGCACGTAAAGCAGAGCCACTGGCTGTGCCATTGCGCGTGGCCAGGATTCAAGCTGGGAAAAACCTGCAGAAATCACGCCAACCCCATAACATGCCTGCAGAGAAGCCGGAAAGCTGCGTTAGCAAGGGTCAATCCTCATGCTCCGAAGTTTCGGTGAAGGTTCCCCAGATGCAATCACTTCAAAAGCTCGAGACAAAGCAACCATCGCAGAAACCACTTCCGGTTCAACACAAAGACGAGAAGGCCGAGAAGGACGTGAGTGAAGGCCAGGCCTCATGCTCTGGCGCAAAGGAGATGCGTCCCGAAGGACAGTCCAAGGTGGAGCAAATGGCGGAGTGCCTTAAGATAGTCAAGAGCCAAATCAGGAGGATCTTCCTGAAGCCAACCCAGAGGGAAATTCTCCTTCTGAGTCAGGTGTGTCACGAGTGCAAGCTGCCGGTCCTTTCGCGAAAGGAACTCCAGGTCGCCTTGGGGAAGAAACCGACGGTGCTCGGCAAAGGCGCTTTCGGCGAAGCTTTGCTCAACACCAGGCTGAATCTGGTCACGAAGCGCTCCCATGACATAGACTCGTTTCGAAATGCCATTTTCGAGGCGAAGTTTTTGCAGTTGCTCAACGAGCAGCAGGGAATTCAGCGCCTCGTGGGCTTGTGCCCAGACGAGCTTGCCCTGGTGACGCAATATGGCGGGCCGACCTTCGACAAGCTGTATAACCTGTCACTCGAGCAGAAGATCTCCATCGGACTCCAGATCGCCGAGGCCTGCGCCGGCTTTCACGCCGCAGGTTTCGCGCACAACGACATCAAGGAGAACAACATTTGCGTTGAGATCACTCCCGCAGGACCCGTGGTAACCATCATTGACTTCGGGATGGCTGACCTGTGTGGGACAACCGTCGGTGTGGCCTGCGAGTGGCATGAGACCCTGCACTACGCCCCCGAGATCTGCAAGAGCAACACGCCCGGCCAGTGCAGCGAGCATGTCGACGTGTTCAGCATCGGGCAGATCATTTGTCTGCTGTTCGAGGGCCTAAAGATGCCCTTGGCGCTGCGGTATTGGTTCTTCAAGAGCCAAAGCAAGTTGCCCAGAAGGCGCGGCCCATTTTCACAGAAGCTGATCGAGTGCCTGGAGGAGGAGAGGAAGTTGGTGCGCAGGAGGGCGGCTAGTGATCACCATAACCCTGGTCCCTACAATCATGATACACATTCCTGGTGAACCACTCCATATGTAGTAGTAGTAGTAGTAGTAGTTGTAGTAGTAGTAGTAGTTGTTGTAGTAGTATTAATAGTAAAAATGTAGAAATGTAAAAGATGTAAAAAAAAATAAAGATAAAAAAAAAATATATATATACATCTAAACAAATGGACATATATACATGACCATAAGTTTCAGTTTTGCTTGTGTCAGAGAGTGTTTTATTGTATGTGTGTGCGTGAACGATGGTGCCTATGTGCACGTGTGAGAAGGACACAGCAGTGTGTGCATATGTGTGTGTGTGAGTGTGTGTGTGCGCTTGTGTGTGTGTGTTTGCGTGTGTGTGTGCGTACGTGTGTGATTGTGTGTGTGCGCTTGCGTGTGTGTGTTTGCGTGTGTGTGTGCGTACGTGTGTGTGTGAGTGTGTGTGTGCGCTTGTGAGTGTGTGTTTGCGTGTGTGTGTGCGCGAAAAAAATACATGTGTGTGAGTGTGTGTGCACTTTTGCGTGTGTGTTTGCGTGTGTGTGTGCGTACGTGTGTGTGTGAGGAGTGTGTGTGTGCGCCTGTGGTGTGTGTTTGCGTGTGTGTGCGTACGTGTGTGTGGTGTGGTGTGTGCGCTTGCGTATAGTTTGCGTGTGTGTGTGTGCGTACGAGTGTGTGTGAGTGTGTGTGTGCGCTTGTGTGTGTGTGTGCTTGTGTGAGTGTGTGCGCGTGCGTTCGTGTGTGCGTGTGTGTGTGTGTGTGTGTGTGTGCGTGTGTGTGTATGTGTGTGTGTGTGCTTGCGGGCGTGTGTGTGTGTGTGCGTGTGTGTGTGTACTTGCGTGCGTGCGTGCGTGTGTGTGTGTACTTGCGTGCGTGCGTGCGTGTGTGTGCGTGTGTGTGTATGTGTGTGTGTGTACTAACAATGTTGATAACGATGATGATAACAATAACAACAATAATTCTAATGATAATAGTTACGGTAATAATAATGATAATAACGATGATAGTTACTATAATGATGACAATGATAATGATAGTGATGATAATAATGATAATAGTAATAA
The DNA here is from genome assembly GCA_017312705.2 of Penaeus japonicus. Lineage (NCBI taxonomy): Eukaryota > Metazoa > Arthropoda > Malacostraca > Decapoda > Penaeidae > Penaeus > Penaeus japonicus. The sequence continues at coordinate 39,155 of BOPN01001279.1, forward strand.
TGATGATTATATTAATAGTAATAATGTTAATGATAATATTTATAACAATAAATAAAAAGATAACTAATAAAGATAACAGTAATAACACTGGCCATGATAATGATCTCAGTAATATGAGAATAGTAATGACCATAACGATAAGGACGATAGCACCAATGATGGAAATAAAAACGATAAAGATAGTGCAAAAAGATAGTGAATACACTTAAACATTGATGATTGTGATGCAATGAATGATGGAAAGATAATAGTGAGGATAATAGTAATAACGATATTGAATTAAAAGAAATATCAATTCTAAACACTTACTTTCTACATTGTAACAAAATATCGTACACACTATGTAGATGCGTTAACTCCCAATTCATGGGGAACCAAAGACCCTACAAGAAAAACAACCTATTTGTGTTGTGTTACGTAGGAATAACACGACTCAAGACCTATTTAGATTTTCGCTTGCTTCGATTTGTCACGTTAACTGTTCATACTTTCCTCTAAAGCACTGCCCTTGCTCAGTTACCTTCCGCTCTCGAACAAGACCCGCTCTGTCCTCAACCAAAACCCCTCCATAGCTTCCTAGGTACCAGCCGTTGTCAATCAGGGCCCATCTTCTCCTTCACAGATCCCTTCCACATTAAAGCAGAACCCAGCTATTTCATCTCAAGTCCTGTCTACTCCTGAACAGAATCCTTCTCCACTTCCCCAGAATGCAGCTCCTTCAACCCTTAAAGTTAAACCCTTGCCACCGCCGACGCAAATGCTTTTCGCTCCCAAAGAGAATCCCTCCGTGTGTATGTGTGTGTGTGTGTGTGTGTGTATATGCATATATGTATATATGTATGTATG
>BOPN01001279.1:55000-60000 GCA_017312705.2 Penaeus japonicus
AACATTAATTTCATACATTTATTTAAAGTGTCGAAGTACAAATAAACGTCATCAAACAATGCAATATCTATTCAGATGCACGTCATATCGATCATTGCAAGAATGGGTGCGTGTGATATGACAAGTCTAGCTTATCTAGCATAATTGCAACGAATCATCTGTTCAAAGTGACTTTCTGATGATTTTCGTGATGCAGAGTTAAATGTCGATGCCACAACAATGATCACGAATGTGCAAGATATAATGGATTAAATTTTTGCCGAATCACTACACTTTTTTTTGCGTTTATGCAATCTTGCAGGACGAAACGGAATTCTTTCAACGTATGACATCCTATTTACATCTTTCGAAATTGCATTCATAGAGAATTCAACTTTGTTAAGACTTGATGCACGGAACTTTATGATATAACCAAATGATTTTATTTGAAAACTCATGCATTTCTTGCAAGATCAATTATCTAATTACCTATTTAGTAATGGACAATCTAAGAGTACATATAAAGTAATGAAAAAGCAAAGACCCAGATAATAGGAATCCAGGATCAAGGTCGGATCAAAAAAAGATAATTGTGGTCAAGGCAGGATATCAAGAACTTGATTTGATAAAATTAAAATTTGAAGGAATGTATAACGATCAATATAAAAAAATCATTAATTTGTCGAAAGCATTTGATAAGAGGACACTTAATTATATGTGTAGACGCGAGCTAATATTATACATATAAAAGTCATTTTCAAAGTTTGAATCCGATATTTTTCTTCTTCTTCTTTCTATTCACTTCCAGTCAGAGAGGAATTTGCATATTCTTATCAAAGGCGTTAGTGCATTATTATATCATGCATGTGAAAGCCTGTCATGAATTATCATAATTGTTTTTGTCCTCATCTTCGCTATTGCATTATCATCTTGATCATTTCATCGACACCATTATAGTTATCATCATTATCTTATTAATCTTATTATCATTGTTATTCTAACCTGCACTACAATAAGTATTACAGTTACTAATTTTTTTAGGATAACGGTAAGTGTTATTACTAAGGTAAGAAAATGAATAGAGAATATGTATCTCTTAGATCAAATGACGCTCATTTGGTAGAGTGATTGATAATTGAAGAAAAAATGATAATAATAATTGGTATTCCGATCTGATTTAGAATGATAAATGATGTAATCAAACTTAACTGAAAATATATGAATGTTAGGAATACATACATAAATCTACCTGTCTGTAAAAAACACACACGCACACACGCGCACACACGCGCGCACACACACACACAATCACAAACACACAAACACACACACACACAGACAAACACCCTCCCCCCACACACACACACAATCACACACTCATACACACCCACACACACACACACACACACAATCACACACGCACACACACCCACGGCTAATAAGCTCTTGCTTCTCACCTCATCCCAATCTCTTCAACATTAAAGGAGAAATCAGAGCAAATTCCCCCAAGCCCAGATAACGCAGACACACACACACACACACACACAAAGTACACAAGCAATGTCGTCAAATGCTTGCACAGTGCTTGTTAAAGCGTTTAAGACCCTTTTCTAAGGCAATTCCCACGACAGTCTTAAGATCCTTTCCAAGCAATTGCACGATAATGCTTGTCTTTAGCATCTCCGAGCAACTATTGTAGTCAATGTTGTTTCTAATACGCTTAAGGAACGAGTTTACACGATGGGAATTCTATTACTTAGAATTACTCTATTACTGCTTAGCATTAGAGGGACAGAGTGTGTTCAGAGTGACACTTCCTCCTGTGATTCCACCAGTAGGTTGTAAACCCTTCTCGTGTTTTCGTGAGATAGAGAAGGAAGGGCTGGGTCGTGTTCTGTTGAAAGCATTTGCGTTTAGGAATTAAGATGTTTGTTTCAGTGCTTTATGTTTGTATTTACTTACAGGTGGGTGTTTATGTATTTGATATATAGAGAGAGAGAGAGAGAGAGAGGAAAGAGAGAATGAGAGAGAGAAAGAGAGAGAGAAAGAGAGAAAGAATGAGAGAGAGAGATAGAAACAAGTAGATAAATATGATTATTGTATAATCAATATACTTGAATGCCCATCGCTGTAACAACCTCAAACTGATACTATTTTTACAACGATGGTAGTGATTACCTGTTCATGTATTTACTATATGTCTAAGACATCATACTTTTTAGAATCTGACTTTTTAGCTATCTTTAGGTTTCACTTACTTACTTACTTCACTAATTCTAAGGAACTCATCGATATAGATATATCATTATATAGATGGGCATATACTTAGCATTTCTTACGAACATATAAAGATAACAATAAATTTCTTATAACAACAATAAATTTCTCATTAGAATTTCTCTAATCAGAAGTAAGGAGTGATCTACCAGCTAAAACTACATACAACTAACCATCAAATAATTATCTATCTATGCTGAATATTCTCACTCCAAAACACCGACGAAAATGACAGAAAACACAGACACAATACACACAAACAATAAGGATAAAGAAATAGGAGAGAATTGAAATAAAAAAATGGGTCTAAAAGCGAGCGAGATACAACGGACAATAGCGGCAATGTGTGGGGAAGGATTTAGAACTGGAATAAGGGAGGAAAACTTGCGGGAAATGGGAAATGTGTATTTGATATGAATGCGAAGAGGTGGAGAGAGAAGGCATATGTATATGAATATAAATATGCAAATATACACATAAACACTCAGACACCGCTACTATAAACACTTATCCAAAAGATATAGTCACTCATACACACATATAGGTGCACGAGCATACACAAATACATAGACTTACACAAATATAAACATACACCCTTACACACACTAATACACATATAAGTACACACACACACACACACACACGTACACACCCAAGCAGACATACACACAACCAACACACGCAAAGACACAATCACACACCACAATCATCTCAAAACTTTCGACGGATCTTACTCAAATCTTTCCATAAGCCAAAGCAAGTCTTTCATATGCACAGCAATCACACCATTTAAACTAGGACTATAACCCTTCTTTGACAATGTCTAAAAATTCCATCTCGGTGCATGAGGAACTCAGTAAACGAGAAAGCGTGCAAGCAGAGTGCATCTTAATTCAGAAAGCAGTGGAAATCTCGGCTGAAGGCGGAAATTGCCAAGGGAGACCTGCGCTTTTTAGAAATGCATTTTCAAATAATGATGATGGTGATAGGTATGAAAATGATGATAATAATGATAATGGTAATGACACTGAAGTAATGATAAGGATGATAATGATAATAATGATAATGGTAATGGCACTGATGTAATGATAATGATGACAGTGATAATGATAATAATGATAATGGTAATGACACTGATGTAATGATAATGATGATAATGATAATGATAATAATGATAATGGTAATAGTAATAATGATAATGATAATGATGATAGTACCAGTAACAACTACGACAATAGTAGTAACAGTGATAATGATAATAATATTGATCATGATGCTACCGCAACTACTATTTTTCATGATAATGATAATTGTAACAGCGACACCACCACCTGTAATGATAATGATAAGGTTGATAATAAAAATGATAATAGTATTTGTTATAATGGTTATGATAGTAATAGCATAATACGAACGAGAGAGAGAGAGAGAGAAAGAGAGTGAGAAAAGGAGAGAGAGAGAGAGAGAGAGAGAGAGAGAGAGAGAGAGAGAGAGAGAGAGAGAGAGAGAGAGAGAGAGAGAGAGAGAGAGAGAGAGAGAGAGAGAGAGAGAGACAGACAGACAGAGAGAGAGACAGACAGACAGAGAGGGAGAGAGAGAGAGAGAGAGAGAGAGAGAGAGAGAGAGAGAGAGAGAGAGAGAGAGAGAGAGAGAGAGAGAGAGAGAGAGAGAGAGAGAGAGAGAGAGAGAGAGAGAGAGAGAGAGAGAGAGAGAGAGAGAGAGAGAGAGAGAGAGAGAGAGAGAGAGAGAGAGAGAGAGAGAGAGAGAGAGAGAGAGAGAGAGAGAGAGAGACAGACAGACAGAGAGGGAGAGAGAGAGAGAGAGAGAGAGAGAGAGAGAGAGAGAGAGAGAGAGAGAGAGAGAGAGAGAGAGAGAGAGAGAGAGAGAGAGAGAGAGAGAGAGAGAGAGACACAGAGAGAGAGAGAGAGAGAGAGAGAGAGAGAGAGAGAGAGAGAGAGAGAGAGAGAGAGAGAGAGAGAGAGAGAGAGAGAGAGAGAGAGAGAGAGAGAGAGAGACAGAGGGAGAGAGAGAGAGAGAGAGAGAGAGAGAGAGAGAGAGAGAGAGAGAGAGAGAGAGAGAGAGAGAGAGAGAGAGAGAGAGAGAGAGAGAGAGAGAGAGGGGGAGGGGAGAGAGAGAGAGAGAGAGAGAGAGAGAGAGAGAGAGAGAGAGAGAGAGAGAGAGAGAGAGAGAGAGAGAGAGAGAGAGAGAGAGAGAGAGAGAGAGAGAGAGAGAGAGAGAGAGAGAGAGAGAGAGAGAGAGAGAGATGGTGAGAGAGAGAGAGAGAGAGAGAGAGAGAGAGAGAGAGAGAGAGAGAGAGAGAGAGAGAGAGAAAGAGAGAGAGAGAGAGAGAGAAAGAGAGAGAGAGATTGAAAATAAATCATCATATTTCCCTGCTAGTCCTCAAGAGTTTAACAGCTAAACTCTTTGAAATTCTCTGATTTCACAGACCGCTTCCTTGCCCTTACCGAGCAAGAAACAACCTCTAAGTCATTCAAAGGACTAGTTCAAAGTGTTAACAAAAGATCGTAGGTATTTTTTTCCCTTGAATCTTTATAACATTCCCTTTGTTTAGTGTAACGGTCTTGTCATTTCGACATCAATTCCTCTGAAATAAAAGCTGAATCGGCGAGTAGCTCGTATGCATAACAGTTTCTGCAATTATCTTGTAGTCGTAAGGTTCAACATGCACATACAAACCACTCATAACAGGTATGACTTAGGGTTAATGGCGGTACATATAAACG
>BOPN01001279.1:65000-67500 GCA_017312705.2 Penaeus japonicus
CCAAGAACTAAATACGCCACATACATGCTATATCAACCCCGTTTGCAACAACACTGCAAAGGAACATTTCAACGTCGAGTGAAGCGACACAAAAAAAGCCAGGATACCATGAGTTCCTTCGAAGAATCTCGCTTTTGAAAGCAAAGATGAAACGATTTTGACAGCCCCCGTTGGGTCGCCCACGTTACCGACGCAGGATGTCTAGTGAGATACATGTATCCTGTAGGAGAGAGAGGTACGGGCAGACAGAGGGACAGGCCGGACACACACAGGATCTCCCTAGAAGGATAAGTGATTCTGGTATCATTTGCTGATGGTGAAATCTCGGCTGACGACATGTATTTTTCTTGAATGTTTTTTTCTCCCTTTTTTCTGGGAATTTTGGGATCGAGGTGTGTAAAGGGTTATCTATCCTTTCATGTGTATGGGATGTGTGTGCTTGTGTGCGTGTACAACTGTGTGTGTGTGTGTGTGTGTGTGTTTAAACATGCATATGCATACATGTGCAGTGAATAAGCATGTCACATATAACTATAACTCAAATGAACAAGGAATCCGAACAGTGAAATGAAAATACCGAAATACGACACAACATACTCTCATTATTTCACGACGAAAAAAAAGGGAGAAATCTACACAAAGTCTGGCGCAGCACAGAGTAACTCCCTTTTCTTAATCAATGAGATTTTCCTCTCCCGTGGGAGCTCTGGCGACGCTGCTCCCGAAGCCTGTTTTAATCTGGAAATGATTCGGGAAACGACGTGTGGCATTTGATCCTGAGTAAATACGTCTTTCATCTGTTCCTAGTTTCCTCTGGCATTCCGACCGTCCTCTTTACAAACAGGGCTCACCTACACCTAAACCTGCGCAAGCAAAAATCGTACTAAGTTGCAAGTTCTTTTTCATCGTTTTTTATCAGGAAGGTAGATGTCATGTTGTATTCTAGTTTTCTTTTATATCTCCTTTCCATTCTCTCTCTCTCTCTCTCTCTTTCATCCTCTCTCTCTCTCTCTCTCTCTCTTTCATCCTCTCTCTCTCTCTCTCTCTCTCTCTACCTACCTATCTATCTCTTTCTTTCTCTTACTCCCATGCTCTCTCCCATCTCTCCCACCCACTCTTTCTCTCCCCATCTCTCCCTTCCCCCGTGCCCACTCTTTCTCTCCCCATCTCTCCCTTCTCCCCCCTGCCCACTCTTTCTCTCCCCATCTCTCCCTTCTCCCCCCTGTCCACTCTTTCTCTCCCCATCTCTCCCTTCCCCCGTGCCCACTCTTTCTCTCCCCATCTCTCCCTTACCTCCCCTCCTTCCTCTTACACGCAAATTGACAGAAATCACACGACACTTAGACCCCTTCCATTTGGAGATAATATACACGATAGATATGGATTAGCTTCCGGTCTTCCTTGCGTGGGAGGTACCTCGGTTCCCGGTGAAAGCTGAGCGGCTGGACAGACCCTCAGTCCCGGCGCCAGGAGAGGAATAGCGTCGCCAAAGCTGCAGAAATTGTTAACTTTGTCTGCTTCGTGGGCTGCTCTGGTGACCTGCAACTTTGGCTATGTTTATTTAGAGTGGTGTTGTTAGATATGCAGTGTCGGCCTTTTTTTCCTTCTTTAAGCGGATAAACTTTCTTTTTTTTTTGGTGGATTTGTTTCGGATTTGTGTGTTTATAAAATATGATTGCTCGTACTATATATTGCCTTTCAATATCTCTTGGTGGAGTAAGAATAGTAATATATCCGAAATATTAATCGGAAGAGATTGTCTCTGTGCTTCGAATATCCCTAACGCACACAGAAGCGCCGCCAGTGTGTCGACTCACGAGAGATTTATTTGTATAGTTATGCACGTGTACATTATGCGCTTACATGCGTGTATGTATATGTGTTAGTGTGTGTATGTGTGTGTGTGTGCATCTGTGTATGTGTGTGTGCGTGTACGTGTTTTTATTCGTGTGTGTATGTGTTTGCGTGTGATATGACAATTGCCAAACGTCCTAACACTATTTTTACTCTCTCTCTACTTACATACTTGGTTTGCACATGGCATGTCACAGCGCTTAGTTTCCGTACGACTCCCACTCCTCCTTCGGCCTCGCAAAACCACCGCCTCCGCCCGGAACGAGAGGACGTCGACACAGAGATTTATCGTCTCGGTTTAGTGTCACGCCCAGGCTTTAAGCACGCCCATACACGCGCTCCATCGACCTCCCTGGAGTCTGAGGCTGCCAGCGCCCCTTCGTCTCGCCAGGGTCAGCATCTCGTATCTTAGAATTCAAAGGAAAACAGTTTCTTGTCCTTTCGCTGTGCCATTGGGCACAATCTGAGCGTCTCGTGTTGAGTGCGTCGAAGCGTCTTCTTTGACGTATAAACTTTTTGATTCGTTTTGGGTTCGGGGTCTCTATGTAGTGCTTGTGCGTGTAGAATATGTAATATGTAAGATCACTTCAAATTGATTTTAACGGTCATTTTTCATCTACAAGGTTGATTTTCGTGACATTTTTTG
>BOPN01001279.1:75000-77500 GCA_017312705.2 Penaeus japonicus
TTATTTTTTTATTACTTAGACATAACGACACACACACACACACACACACACACACACACACACACACACACACACACACACACACACACACACGCACAGCTCTGCTTGCAGTTTAAGCAGCCATGTGTGTTTTTTTTCCTGTGATTTAGAGGCATATTCACCCAAACAAGATGAATTATGCAAGAGCTATCTTAAAATCTATTTACACCCGTCTAATCACATTAACGTTGATATACTGCATACTTTGGGACGTGCATATTCGTGCATTATGAATAAAGCGTTGATTAAAATGGCCTATTTTCCTCTAAATACTTTCTTGGCCTTTGTTTTATTACAATGACTGCTATTTCTTCGTCATCATTTTTTTCTTCTTCTTCTATTTTTTCCTTCCTCCTCTTCTACCGTCTTCTTCTTCTTTTATACTTCTTTTTCTTCTATTTTTCTCCCGTTGCTACTTGTTTCGTTTTTTTTCGTTTGTTCTTCTTCTTTATCTTATTCCTCTTTTTCTCCTTCTTCACCATCTTCATCATCATCTTGTTTTCTTTTTTCTCCCTTTTCCTCTTCTTCTTCTCTTTCATCTTCTCCCTCTTGTCCTTAATTTCAAGGATTCTGTTTATAAATCTCCGTGATAGAAAACCCAGCCTGATAAATAAGACCGCTCTTCCTTCTACAGAACCTTGATGTCAAGCCGATAGAGGTCGTTAAGGCGCTGGATTATCCGAAGGCGGGAGACTGGGATATGTGTGTGTGTGAATCTTCATATAATACTTATCTATACACACACATACACACACACACACACACACACACACACACACATATATATATATATATATATATATATATATATATATATATATGTGTGTGTGTGTGTGTGTGTGTGTGTGTGTGTGTGTGTGTGTGTGTGTGTTTGTAATCCCTTTTATAGAACGAAACAGTTGATGACATATGAAACACGAGTCGCATACAGCCTAGCTTTTTGTCCGCGTCACATTTCCATGGCCAGCATTTCAAGCCAATTTAGCAGATGACCTTTACAAAAACAACAACAACAACAACAACAACAAAACTACGACTATCATAGATCCAAACTAAAAATAATAATCACATACAACGGTAATATAAAAACAACAACAACAAATGAATAAATAAAATCGAATTTCACTTTGGTGCCACAAATACAAACGCACAACTCAACGACAACAAGAATAAAATCATGACCTAATCTGACCTAAAGAGAACTATTCCCGTTGACCTTCTCCCTTCTCATAGTTTGCACCAACTATTTCTGATCTGACGGCCCATAAAAGTCATATTTCATCTTCATAGCGTTGATTGGGGGAGAGCGAAGAACAGGCTGTTCGTCTTTCATGTATGATTCGTCGTGATGTTTTTTTTTGTTTTTTTTTTACATATATACACATACGCACACACACATATTTACATATATACATATATATATATACATATATACATATATATATACATATATATATATATATATATATATATATATATATATATATGTATACATATATATATGTATATATATGTATATATATATATATATATATATATATATATATATATATATATATATATATATATATATACATATATGCATATATATATATATATATATATATATATATATATATATATATATATATATATATATATATATATATATATATATATACACATGTATGTATGCATGTGTGTATAGATAGATAGATAGATAGATATAATTATGTATATATATATATATATATATATATATATATATATATATATATATATATATATATATATGTGTGTGTGTGTGTGTGTGTGTGTGTGTGTGTGTGTGTGTGTGTGTGTGTGTGTGTGTGTGTGTGTGTCTTATAAAAATAAGAAAAAATAAGCAGTAATGCTCTGTCAGTAATCACTGAAGTTAAGGAAGTGCGAACCTAATAAAATATTTGAATAAGGACTTGCATAACATATGCAATTCATATGCAAATATGCATATGAATTAACAAATTAACAGGTGTTTCTGGATATTCCCTAAAGCCGGATCTTATTAAGACCACGAACGATGTCAGCTGCACTCTATAAAACTAACAGAAAACTACCACATTTTAGTCTTCCACATTTTGGAATATGAAAAGAAGAAAGAAGAAATAAGAAGAAAAAACAAAAGGAAAGAGCGAAAATGCATAAGGACATTGAAAGGAAGAAAAAATGTCCCCCTTCAGTTTTAACGTCACTGTTATTAACTTTCATTTCAACACAAAGATTAATTTTCTATATATCCTTACTTATTCTTTCATATATACAACAAATTATTTCATTCAAGATGCTTCCATACAACCAACGTGTAATAGTTAGTATTAGTTAACTCCTAATTCCGATATAAACATAACATTCGAGATGATTCCACGCAGTCGCTATGTAATAAGTTGTTTATTCACAGTTCGGACGATTTCTACAATGTTGTAATTGCTCTCTGGATAACTGG